>JBAMJV010005630.1:0-59239 GCA_037951105.1 Echinarachnius parma | reverse complement strand
CAGTCAGGGAGAGAGCGCTCTGACGTTTGACTGGAGATCGGGCGATCAACCAATGGGAGCTCGCTAACTCACTGTACACCGCTAAGTGCAATAAGTTCTACGTGACTACTATGCTTACCAAATATGCTGTTTTTGTTGTGGTTTGGATTCCGTATTGTAGCATTTGAGCTCCTTTTCTCTGGAAAAAATGAGTAGTTGCTGCAGTGCTGCACACCCTGAAACGTAGTCTGCATGTACACAAAGTATGAACCCTGATGAAGGGCCTATTTGCTCAAAATACAAATTTGCTAAATAGTCAGTTTAAGACTAGGAATAGTTTACATTCGGATTTTATTAATTTGAGTCTGATCATCATCGTTCATATTTGTATCATTTCAAGTTTTGATGAATTTGATCACACTTGACTTAATGAAATCGGAAGTTAAACTATTCAAATTCTTAAAAGGTGACTCTGTAGTAAACGTGTATTTTGAGTAAATACGCCCTTCATATATCGATTATTACGTCCGAAGCGTGCATGCCCACCCCGCGCTATAAAATCCCATCGCAAAGAAGATCGGTCTCTCATAGAATAACACATGTTTCGTCGCGGCGGCGCGCCGCGGCTAGGGAGGCAGGCGGCGAAGCGAACACTCCGGGATCGAGAGCGCAAACGGACGCGTCTGAATACTTATGCAGCTCTATGGCACTAGTATTCAAGAAGAGCTTCCTGCGCGATTTTTTGTCGGTAGATGGCATCCGCTAGGTATGTCGATGCTAACGAACTTTCCTATATGTTGCGTGTAAATGGTCCAGTTACTGGACCAATTTACTAGTACAGTAGTAGATGTGGGTAGGGGTATAATAGCAAGGGGTTGCATTACCGAATGGGTTGTATTACCGTACATGCAAATTCCCATAGGAAAAAACGTTCGAATTTTGAAAGTTGAATTTGAAAGTCGTCATTAACGGAGGATAATAAATGGATGTTTAGCAAACATTTTCCACCATTTCCCGAAAGAAATAAGCGTCCTGAGGCATTATTACGCGTGTTTTGCCGCGCACCAGTGGCAGCGCGCATGTCAATGACATTCCCATGCAAAACATTCACATTCGGTTAATACAACACAAAATCTTGCGTCGGGAAGAGGCTTCTTTTTTGGAAGGGTTTACAAGAAAGTTGATTTGGAGAAAAATCTGTAAATTCTTGAAGATATTTTACATCAAATGTGTTCTTTATGAGTTTATGCAGCTGCTCGTATACTTTCCACTTTGATTTTATGCATCTAATGTTTGTTTTGTGCCGTCAAACTAAAAGTATCCGGTAATAGGACACGATACCATACTACACATCGGCACTGTTTTTTTATATCAGCACCCTGCGTAAAATTTGTTTTTGCGCGTGTTGTGAAAAAATGCGCATGTGATGATGCGCGCTACCCTTAGCGGCAATGGTCAAAATTTTGAGGAGAAATAATGCGTAGATCGTCCACTACGAGTAAATTTGTGAAATGATGCCAACATCGCACAAGAAATTTTGAGTTGCGTGCATTGTCCATGAGACTGAGAGTTGAGGGGGTGCCGGTTTCAAAAACACCGCGAACTCGTGAAGCCAAAAAACAATGCGCGCATTCGAAGACGATATCTCAAAATATATTTTATAAATCGCAAATCTGATCATTGCATCTGAATCTGCACCATTTTCTCATTGTGTGAGTACAGTTTTAAGAACATTGTACGATTTTTAAAGTCTAAAACTGCTTTTGTGGGAGAAGAGAGTACAAGGGCAGGTCCAAGCTAATGTCCCCCTTGATGGTGAAAATTCATCTTCATTTTAGCATATCAAATTTGGTATCATTTAAAAGCTAATAGTCTGAAGCTCAGATTTTTAGTGTGGAAATTTGCATAATCTGCATATTTAAAGAGTAGGGGTCATCTTATTTGCATATTTCAAATATTAGTGTGACGTACGGGACATTACATTTTGATTTCTAATATCTATTTAATCAATGAAGCATTAATTTCATATATAGAGACTAGTAAAACTAATTACTAGCAATAGTTGACCAAATTGTTAAGTTTCAAAATTAGTTGTTTATGCTAATTAGGGCATGTCCAAAATGCTACGTCACAAAAATGAGCACATTTTTTAATATTTCAGTATGAAACCGTTGATTTTTTTCTTTCATATTCTGTGAAGTTCTAATTGATCATACTCCTGACCTGCTAGCCAAGTTTGATGAAAAAAAAAATCATTTTTCGTTTTAATTTTATTAGCTAATTAACAAATGTGACGTACGGGACAAAAGTGTGACGTACAGGACTTTTTCAGTGTTAAAGCAATGGCAAGGCAGGTAAAAATTATTTGTTTGTGTTTTAACCACTGATCATCAGAAGAATACATGCTTAGATGCTCTCCAGAAGTTCAGAATACATAGATCTTACCTTCAGGAGCCATCTTTAAAAAGAATTCATGTTTTCCATTTCGTACTTCGTGATAAAGCTATATTTTCATGAAAATATGTCTTGAGGGGGAAATTTCAAATATCTTAAAATTACCTTTAATTAATTATCTAAAATACTAGACAATCAATTTGAGTAGGGAAATTGCATGTGAATGAAGGAGAGACAGTAGTACAGTGGTTAAGTACACCAAGACCTTCCAAACAGGTCAAAAACTGTAAGAAAGTGCTAAAAAGGCACAAAATATTATGACTTATTCTTCTGAAGAGTCCCATGTATAGGATTTCCTGTAAGTTGTCCCATTTTCGATGATTCTGTTTAATTTACTCATAGTTATCTTGTTTTTGGCAAATTTAATAAGTAATTTACATCAGAAGAATGTAACCTACACATATTGATGCCAGATAAATTTTATTTCATCAGAATATTACATTTATACAACAAGAACAAATATATTGCAAAATAAAATGAAAGATTATGAAATTAGAATAGAAAAATGACATAGTTTTAATGAGGAAAAAATGTCCCGTACGTCACGCGCATACCTATTATCTTTCATTAATTATCGTGGGAAAAAAAGTTGCGAATTAATTAATTTTTTGTAGTGTGTACTTGAATGTTTACTGAATGCATATATATATATTACAAATTAGTTAGTATTAGCCCTGTAGATTCAGAGCATTTTCATGATACATAATTTTCCAAAAAAGTCAATATTTCTCTGGTCCCGTACGTCACGCTGCATATTAATTAGCATTTGAGCGATTTTAATTTTTTTTTTGCATTTTAGGAAGGGACTGCAAGTAGCTTTCCAAAGCACCAAAAAGATTCCAAATCATAGCTTCTGGGCAATTGCAAGCAAACTTGACATGAGCACCCATTTTTCAAATTCGTCGAATCATAACATATTTGGTAATCAAATTAAAGCTTAAAGATTAAACTATTCAGAAATGCATTTTGTTCAAAAAAAAATGTTGGCTTAAACTATTATTTCATAGGTATTAATTAGCATAAATTAATTTTCAATTATTTTCACAAAATATACTTGTAAATATTAAGCTTAAAAGAGCTGCAAAAATAGGTTTTCATAAAATTTTCTTTCAGTGTTGGTAAGAACATTACTTCAATTTATCAGATAAATATCTATTTCGGCATTTTCGCTCTTTGTTCTGCTTCAGTGACTGTTTCATTTATAGTCATCTATATGTCACGCTGTTACCCTAAAAACAGGTATTTTTAATATTTCTGGAAAAATATGAATGGGAATGAAATTATTTTTTGTTTCTTCTTCATTCACCCATAGGGCTATAGCCTATATTATGGATGCTAAATAGCAGCATTATCTTTTACCACTAATTAATCTAAGCAATATCAATTTGGTCACGCTGTTACTTTTTGGGTAACAGTGTGACGCAACCTACTTTTTTTTGCAATATCTCAAGAATCGTTGAATGGATTCTGTTCAAACTTTGTACAGGACATGTATTCAGAGGTATGGATTATCTGATACATTTTGGGGACATGCGGTCAAAGGTCAAAGGTCACAGCTAATTAATATGCAAACAATATATTATTCTCAAGATATTTCAAGAATCCTTGAAGGATGACATGATAATTAATACTGGTATGCGTTCAGTGAAGTAGATGACCTGATTATAGAATTTGGTCATGGGGTCAAAGGTCAACAGGTCAAATTATTGTAGTTTATTTTTTATCTCACAAAAAAATGCCAGAATTAATGTTAGAAAGAGTAGTACTGTAGATAAAAGAAAATTCTATGAAAATGTTTGGAGCACAGGTCAAAGGTCACTCGGATAATTACCAATTCAAACACAAAAACTTACTGACATTGAAATCATGTTACATGAAACAAATCACTTGTAGATATGCACTGTGCCACATAAAATTAAACATTTGTATGCTAATTTGAGAAATAAGGTCAAAGGTCTAATATTTCATTGTTGCAATTAAGTTTGTATTTTGGGTTTGATATTTGATGGTTCCTCAAACTAAATTCTGAAAAAGATAAGTATTTCAGTTTTGTCCAAAAACATTTTTGATCAATAGAGGGCGCTAGGCTGCAAATTTGTGTCATGCGAACCATCATTTCAGAGCATCTGAGTTATATTACCCATTCATCTAGTTCTGTATAGATTCTGGATGACTACATGAAAATTATATAATCTTATTCATCTCATCAATATCTCCCATATGTATAACATGTACAATTCAGAGGTCACGCTGTTACCGTGCACAGATACGTTTATGATATCATATTTACTATGAACATTGGATTTTTTCTACATTTTTATTTGGATGTTCTAGCTTGATGTCTAGTACAATTAAAGAATCAATGTGACAAAATTGCAAAATGTTCCTGTAATTCACAGAGTTTGCTTAGTTTCTTACCATGTAAGAAACCCATGTCTTTTTGCCGTCACGCTGTTACCGCAGATATTGATAAATAATTCATAATTTAGTGGGAATTTTGATTTTCTTTCCTATTGTAAATAATTAGTAGGATAGTGGTAACAGATGCATATCAAAATTTGGTTCTGGACATTTGTATTTTGTGAGTTATTTAGACTTTCATCGTGAGAAACACCCTCCTACCGTCACGCTGTTACCTTGGAATTGCCCTTCTTCCTCTTAGTAATAATCAATTAAAAGCTGTGAATGTCCCGTACGTCACAAGTCAAATAGCTTGGACCTGCCCACAAATGGTCTGGCCATGCAGCTCAGACTCAAAGGAATCTTTGTATGAGTCTATCTAGCTCTATGAGACATGTACATGTACTAATATTTAACATTTGGACAATTGGAGTGGCAGGGACAGGGTATCTCTGCAGGTGTAGCCTTTTTTGTATGTGCCAAAGTATGCAATGTGTTGTGCACTGAGGCATATGGAGACAGCCAAAAATAAAGAAATCCAAACAAGATAAATCTGCAATCTAAACTCACCTTCATAGATGTAAATCCACAAATAAATAATCTCTTTATCCAAAGGTGGTTTTATTTTGAGTTTTTGATCACTCTTCTTGCAAAATTCAGGTTATTTCTGTACTAATTAACTCTAACACCAAAGAGTGTGAGGAGTCTGCTTTCAATGTCTCTATGTCTCAATATCTCTACTGGTCAAAAGGTGGCACTATTTATATATTTCATGAGTCTCCCGTAGGATTCTGTGCATTACTGGATTGCTGTGAGTGTATTACTGGCAGTGTGGACTGCAATCTTAGACAGGAAGCGTTGATCATTTTTCCTAATCTTTCTGGTGATTTCAACTCTGAATTTTAATTTTCTACCAAGAGGTATGACTTCTGTTTAGATATTTATTACAGCAAAGATTAATTTTTGTGATACATATCACAAATGGTCTGCATTTTTATGACTTTCTTGTCTATCAAGTCAGTATTTATTCTTCTCACACTGGAAATACTACATGTGCAAGGGGCTTATATACAGTAAGCCCCTTGACTTGCAGGGGTGATATCTCTGTCACGACTCACGTTAATTCAATCATTGAATGGGGCACGGGCGCAGGCTAAAACAAAATGAGGGATCATGAGACATGACCAAATGTACACATAAGGGACAGAGTGCTATATAATGTGAAGTTATTTCTAATCATGAATATAAACTGTACTTTTAAGTTGAAGTTTATACTTCTTTCTTACTTCATATTCTCTTATTTACAGATCTATGTCTTATTACATCAAATGGTTCGGAGACATCTGTCAAGATGAAAGGTTCTCATTTGGCCGTGTTCCTACTGTACTCTGCATCACTGGAGATTTGCTCCTGCCTTGCCAGTCACCTGGAGAACTATTTCTACTTACTTCAGACCTTTGACGATAGAGTCGGGGCAGGAAATTACACCTATTTCAAGCTAGCCAAAAATGGAAACATTCGCATCTATCTGGAGACACTCAAGGGGGATGCAGACATCTATGTGTCAGAGTCGTCATTAAAACCAACGTATGATAACTATGACTTAGAATCAGTCACCTGTGGAGATGACTTTGTAGACATTTCTGACTCTTTCAAGCGGCCAACGGCCATAGCGATTTACGGCCACCCGAGATTTGAAGAGAGCTATTTCAGATGCTCTGTTTACGTTGATACAAGAGACACTTCCAAGAGTGATTATGATTATCTACAGCAAGACCTTGAGCAGCCAGGGCTAGAGCCAGAGGAGGAATACCCTGGATGGGCCTTGTTTCTCAAGGTTATGGAGTTTGTCTTGGAGGTAGCACTGTAACCAAGGGTTACATTGAAGATACACAATCAAAAGAATTGTGTTAATTTGTATCTCAGCTCCAAGGTATCATGAAAAATCACAATTAGCAATTTTGTATATTTTGGGAGGTTGTGCGTTACAGGTATCTCAAGGAATGTTGATAATAGCTTTAGCTTTACAATTGTGTCAAATGGATTTGTTTCTTCATTCAAACTACGTCTGAGGCTTTCTCAGTTATAAAAGTCCAATAATAATAACTATATTATAATCACTGAAGAAAGAATGTTAACATAATGTTCAATGCTTGTCATAAACTTATTTTTTGCCATGGACATTTTTCAAGGACTACATTAATGTAATTGTCACAAATAAGAGGTGTTTTGATAGAAGAAAGATTTTCAAAGAAAAGGTTTGAAGTAGAATGTATTGTCCTGGTATGTATTGATAAGTTCGACAACAAAATCATGAGAAAATATGAAAATATATTTTAAAAACTGCTGAAATATGCTAATCGCCTATAGAGGCAAATGTAATCAAAATATCAAATGTAAGTCAAAGTGGCCAAGCTTTCAGATCTTATAGATCCTTCCTCTGGGCGTTTACCAACTCAGAACATAATGTTGAAAGCTTGCAGTTAATCTCGGAAGGATCTTCTAGATCTGGATTTATGACATGATTAATGTGCATTGTTATCATCACTAGTTCAGGACTAAATTATGAATTCTTATCATCTAAAATGTACATGTAATTGTGTTTTTATTCTTAGAAATAACTTGAGGCAGGGAATGCAATGAGCACTGTCACAATGGCACTAAATGTAAGAATTGGACCACTTTATGTCTTTCTTTATTTGGAGCCACCAGATTCTGGTTTTGGACCACTAAAGTTAGAGAAATCTTGATTTTACTAGCCTGAACTGGGCAATTGTGCCTTTATTTTGTAATTAAAACAAATATTTTGAACTTAATGTATTTTTCTTTGATAACTTCAAACAGGAGTCATGATAGAGTAAGAGCTACATGTATGTATGATATAAGAGCTATGAGCTCATTCTGAGAGTGTAACATTGGTAAATTGCTTTGGCTCTTTGTCTTGATATCGTTATCATTCTGAGAGTGTAACATTGGTAAATTGCTTTGGCTCTTTGTCTTGATATCGTTATGATACGTTTTGGTGTCGGTCTTGAAAATGATGTCCTGAATTAATCTATATATACATGTATTCGGTAGCCAGGGCCAAACAAAATATACTTGTTATATGTTTTTGGAGAGACCACCAGATTCGAGTTTTGAGGAGTGGAAAACCTTTGATTTCCCATGTCCAATGACAAATATAGCTGTTGAGTATTGTGGTAGCAATGGGACATATTGCATAATTGCATTGATTCTATTGTATTTTCATTGTATGATGCTGGAAGGACTTGACAAAGTCATGTTGTTGCGTAAGTTTGTCTTGATATTATTCCTTCTGTGAAAAGTATTTTTGTTGTGATTTCTGAATGTTTTTTTGAAAGCTTCCTGTGGAATATTGTATGGATAATGTAGTAGAAGTTGTTTTCTGGGAATTTGGGTGAAGGGAAATATTTTAGTATTTAATACTTTAATATGTAATATTGACATTAGCACTCCTTGCATATCAAGTAAAACTACCATAAACTTTGGGCAGTTGGGTAACTTTAGATGAAATTGCGTCTCATATTTGCTTATAAATTTTCCTTTAGAATTAGTATGTTGCTACAATCAGTACATTATGAGCTTGTTGGGCAACATATTGTGAAGACTTCAATTGACAAAAATTGTCTTCATTGATTTACATGTAATTGTTATCCAAACTCCCCTCGATTTATAGTTCTGTATTGATATTTATTTATCACATTATCATTATGTAGTAGAAGTTTTTTGGGGTGAAGGGAAATATATTAGTACAATTACTTCACCACACAAGTGGTAAAGTTATTGTAGTATGTAATTACATACATACTATGTACATGTATTGTTATTCCACCATAATTATTTCAAATTGTTATAAAGGTACTGCAATTGTTTGTGTATTGTTGTTTTTGCATTTGAAACTATGTGTTAATGACAACTGATTGTATACACCTTGCCAGATCATTATATTTTCATTCAACAAATAAATGTAACCATGTGAAAATAATGTATATCTGTGTGAAGTTATCTATGCACATGTATGTAATGAGGATGTGATGAATATTTAGCTCAAAGTAGGTTTAAAGGGGAGCCAAATGCTGGCTTTTTCGCTTACTTTTAGTGATATTTTTGAAACCCCTGGCACTATTATCTGTTTTGACTGAGCACCGGAGGCTGCCATGCTTTCCACCTGTACCATATGAAACGTCATCTGACCTCGCACTAACAACAGTGGGTTACGTTACCACTAACATAGCACCAGATTTAACAATGGCGGTTACGTTTAACCTGCTTTTTGTTCATGTAGTATGCTCAGATGACGTTTCATGCAGTACCATTGGAAAACGTGGCAGCCTCTAGTTGTCGGTCAAAACGGTTGATAGTGGTTTCAAAACATTGATTATTTCCATTATTAGTGATACCCAAGAGGAAATTTACAACTATAATGACAGGAATTATACACTTATCAGTAACAGCAAGCATAAATTCCAGCGTTTCGTTTCCCTCCAAATTCCAGGGTGATATATTATTAAAAGAAGTCAAGTATAGCCAATAGATGAGTCTTTTCATTGTTGCACAGCCATTTATTCTTTACATATTACCATACATGTTTATACACAAGATTTTAAAGGATCCATATCTTGGTTACGTACACACTTTGGCAAGAAAGAAATGCAATCATAATACAGATCTTGGGGAATACATTGCATTTGTAGAATGATAGGGTCTTTTCCATTTTATTCATGACACAAAGCTTGATTCTCGGGTAAGACAGAAAGTCAGAAAGTGCACAGTGCACAAGCTTCCAGTTCAAACATCAGGACTAACTTAGTCAGTTAATTGAATTAAATAAACACTTGATATACATATACATTTCTGTGATATAATATGCCTACAGCATACATGTACATTACATAATGGTGTTAATGAGCAACATACATTGTTCCCTAGGCACTTCCCTTGGCACAAATTAGAAAAATAGATTTAGAACAAAAGTATATTCACAAGTGTAAGACATATTTCAAGCTTTCAATTCTATGAGATCTATATGTAAGTACTTACAATATACAGGGAATTGGGGCTAATGGCTTATTCCCCATTTCATGCTGACGGAACAGACGTTTCGGTATGGTCAATAAATACTGAACTTGTACGGTCTCTTCATTACTGAAATCTACAGCTTAACCTGACATAGTTTTCTCAGGAATAACAGCTATAAACCATAACACAATAAATTTCATAAAAGCCAGGAATAATATATAATTTGTCAGTCACAAAAATAGTATATTTACAAGACATAGTAATGAATATAACTAACATTTTATTACAAGAACAAATAAATATACTAATCTTTTATCTCACTATAAATTAGAAGACATTACATTTATATTCTTTAAACAAAATTGTACAGTCATACAATAAAAAAGGTGTTATATCATGAACATAATTTGTGCTAGCTCTCATTTTTTGTTAGACTTGTATAATTGTTGGTAATGTACTAGCAGCACACATTCTCTGTTCCATGAGGGATGTCCTCTCTAAATAAACTCATTTCATTCACGTGAATGAAAAAGAACGCCAAAATATACAGTTACACAGAACCATACAGAATGTAATGTAACACAAGCACAAGCTTGATTTTGTATATACTGCAAGTTATGAAATATAGTAATTTGGGTGAAGTTCTTTAGCTACTATTATTGATCAGTTTTGAAGGTTTAGTATTTCTTTTACAATAACCCTCTTTTTAACTTTTGCATAAAGTGTGGCATTAGGCTACTATCAAACTCGCATATTTTCTTTTAACTTGTGTCATTTTGTTACAAATATTGTCTAAAACAGATCTTGGTAGTTCTCATCAAATTTCGCTACATTTTGGATAAAAATTCCAAAGTGAAGTTCAATTCTTATAGAATAAATATAATACATCACCTGAATAATACTTTTAAATCATTGACTAATATATATTGTAACAAATGCCATTGAACTCATATACCTTATATACAAAGTAAAAATCAAAAGAAAGAGCAATTCATATAATTAAAAAAAATACTGCATCTTCCATCAGTACATAGCAACATAACTGTTTTGAACCAAATGATAGGAGGGACAAAGATATGAATCGAACATGAACCTTTGGCATTCTCTACCAAAGTGTGCCCACAACTTTGCATGCACAACTAAAAGAACCGATCTATACAAATTGCATAGAGCATCTGTTCTTTTAGTCATGTATGCCAAGTTGTGGGTGGGCTTTGGTAGAGAATGCTTAACCCGTTCAGGATGGACTGATTTTGCTACAACATGTATTCTCCATAGACCAAGCCAGAGTATTTTCGGGACCAGTCGGAACAGGGTTAACTGTTACTACATCATGCGCCTTATAGCATCGCCATGCCGGAACAGGGTTAACTGTTACTACATCATGCGCCTTATAGCATCGCCATGTCGGAACAGGGTTAACTGTTACTACATCATGCGCCTTATAGCATCGCCATGCTGGAACAGGGTTAACTGTTACTACATCATGCGCCTTATAGCATCGCCATGCCGGAACATGGGAAAATGTCTTGTTCCGAGTGGGAATGGCGTTATGGCGGGCATCCATCAAGACATAGATAGTACACACAGACAACAAGCTATTTCATGTTTATCAAACTGGATATACAAAAACCCTGCACTTGTCGGTAATTGATGTTTTAAAGAAATGAGCATTTTAAGTTCACATAATGTATGTAAAAGACTTATGTTTTTAAAATTAAAATAGTGATATCTTTGCAAATAGGCAAATTGAAGCTTGTTATGATGCCTTTCTTTCTTTCTCAATTTTGATTTTTAAAGACAAGTGCAGGGTTTTGCTATTTCTAGTCACAAATGTTGCCACAAATGTGAATGAATTAACATCCATAGCATGATATGGATTAATATGGATATTACCTTGAATTACATAATTCTGCACTAGAGAGCAGAAACTTGCGTTTACTCAACCAGGAATAGCATTGATAAACAAAGCGAAGTCAGATTGCAAAGCTGTGTGATGATAACGAGTACTACATTAATGTTCTAACTACAGAACTAGACTCTAGTCTGGCATGATGTCCCGTTTATGGTCAGCAGGACCTAGTACATGAATGCTCTAACTACACATGACTCTGGTTCTGTATTATCTCCCGTGTCGTGTCAGCAGGGCATGGAGCTGACCGATGACACCCAAGTCAGATTGCAGTGGCCTCAAGGAGTGCTCCCTATGGACAGTGTGTGGGTGGCAAGGCAGGCACTATGACCCCGGTGTGTCGTGTACTGCAGCAAAGAAAGAAGAAGATAAATAGAACATGAGAGAATTCATGGAAAAGAGAAGAAATGTTTGAATGTGTTCCATAGTGAAGAACTGCAGCAAAGAAATGACCGGAACAAACACTCCTAACATGGGGGATTTAATGGAAAAGAGAAACATTTTGTGCATAAATGTTTTATAACAAAGAACTACAAGATGTAGAAAGCAGCACTATGACCCTGGTGTGTCGTGTACTGCAGCAAACAAAGAACAGCATCAAAACACTCATTAGATGAGGGAATTACTGGTAAGGAGAAGAAATAAGTGCATATTAGTTTGTATAATGAAGACCTACAAGGTGTAGAGAGCAGCTTCTTGAATCCTATCCATAAACAAATACTACCAGAGATAAATAACAGATACATTATTTGTGTCATCTTGTGAGGTTTCACCATCATGTTTTCCAGACCATTACCATTCATAATGAACCTATCTTTAAATATCGTTGCCTCCACAATGTTAGTTCAACTTGCAATAAATGTTTTGTCTTTTCCTAAAAAAGTGATTTGTGAATATTATGTTATAAAATGTGTTGCCATTGCATCCTGAAATTAAGAAGAAAAAAAATTTCTTTTGGAAATGTATGTTCTTCTGTTAAAACAAATGATTTTGAACGTGTTTTTCTTCGAATAAAATTTTATAAAAAGTCATGAACAAATTGCCATAAAACTAAAACTAAACTTTCTTAATCATTATTTTGATTTTCTTTGTTTTCGGGTGAAATGGCAAACAATCACAACAAAAAATAATCATGATAAATAGTTCAAATTTGTCTTACTTATTATTTTAAAAGATGCAAATGTAGTTTCACATTAAATCTACAAACAGCATGAGATGGAAAACATACCCTACCCAAGAGTTACAAGATGAAAATAAAAGAAGTCTTCACAGTAAATGCAAAAACAGATTTGCTACATGATACATTTCAAATGGTTTCATCGGTGAGTACCCAATTACTTCAGTTGTTTATCACATGTGCTCAGATTAATACTGTACAAAAAAATCTCCACCTCACGAAGCAAAAAATTAACAAACAAATCTATTTGAAGCCATGCACATTTTGTAAGCAACTTATTAGAAAATGTAATGCTAATTTACTGAATTAGTACCAAGGTTTCATCTAGTCATTTTCATTTCCCTATCAATGAATGGCAATGTTATTCACCATGAAACAAATATAGAACACAAAGTCTATCATCGGAGGATCAATTGTCTAGGAAATTATCTTAGAGTTTTTCACTGAATTCTATTTTCTGTGAAAACTGCTCAGGTTTTTTAAGCCTGTTTATCATACAAAGACTTCATTTTCTGTTTCATGTTCCACATCAATTACAGACAAATGTTGTTCAGCATTACAAAATATGTAAAAGAAATTGTCTCATGGATGATTGATTTTCTAGGATTTTAGATCTGTAAGTTCTTCAAAATGTTCTTGTATTGTGTTGATGTTATTCAGTAGATCATACAGCACTCCATCTTTGTCTCTGTACTTCAATGTGACAGTGTATTTATCTCATTCATTACATTTTGAACTGATTAGTTTCCACAAGCACTACATATTCACTCAATAAGATAATTATTAGTGTGCATGTCTTTTAAACCATGACAGTGTCTGCTGGAGACCATCCTTACCTGATTGGTCTACTTGAATATGAGTCCCATCACCTTGGTTACCATACTCCGATATGGGCACACACAGCATTCTATACTCTTCTGTGAAAGAGACAGAGAACAAAAATATTCAAAAATTGAGGCATTCACGGTTGTAAAGGGACGGTCAAAATATGAGTTTCATAAATGTATTTTGCCTGCTAGAAACAGTGAATCGCAATCATCTTTAAGAAGCCAAATCATTGATAAATTGATAAAATTGAAGCAATGGAAACAAAGTTGAACAATCTTTAATAACAAAATATCACTCATGTTCTGAAGAATGAATTATTATAATAATAATATACTTCAATAATCATACAGAAACATACATTAATAGAAAATGTGACAATATTTCTGGACAAGAAATATAAAACTGTGTCATATGAAGAACCCAGATGCCTACTATATTAAGCCACACAAGAATCAACAGATAGGATTAGTACAATAGTACCTGTGAATATCTGTGATAGTCTCAGTTGTCTTTCAGTACTTTTACTCATAATACACACATGGCTACCCTAAATCTAACATTGTAAACTTGGTAGGAGTTAAATCCTACACTTTATTCTGAGACTGGATAGGAAGTATTGGATGGTGCTAGGTCAGCTTTGGTCATTTATCAAAGACTAATAATACAATCATCACATGATGTGCATGCACCACTGTTTCTGTGTGGGCAAGCGAAACACAGATTTGATCAACTTTGGTCATTTATCAAAGCCTAGTCCTAATACTAATACAATAATATCATTTGATTTGATGTGCACTTACCGCTGTCTCTAAGAGGGCAAGCAAAGCACTGGCTGCCCCAGCTAACCCCCGTCCCACAGCAGCAGGCCTGGTAGCTAGTCTGCTCAGACACCACAGTGCTGCATATATCCTCATCCAGGGCCGCCTGGCCCCAGCAGGTCTCTAGGGGCTCCTCATGGAACCCTCCTCCTTGTCCACCTAGACCAAGACCTCCATCACCTAGTCCTAGTCCTCCTCCTAACACTGACCCCAGCAGCTCTGAATGGATAGGAAATAAAGCATGACAGTTTAACTTCTTCTTGTTATGGTGTGGTAATAAGACTATTGGTATTTGTTCTGGTTCCAGCACCTCTATGGTGATTGATCATTGGCACATTGTGTGCAATATGGCATATTTGACAGGGGTATTACTTTCCCCCACTGGACCCAGCAACCCTGCATTATCAGACATACACATGAATGCTACTTTCTAGTTAATTAATTAATTTATTAATAACGTGGTGTTATAAGTTTGTAGCTATTTAGATCAAAAGAAATTGAAGGGGAAGAAGGGTAGTTAGGGGTAGAGAGAACAGTTGAAGGGATTGGAAGATATCAATACTCACCAATACACCTGCGCCCAGTACTGTCTAGTGTGAGTGGAGGGGGGCACGTACAGGTGTAGGACCCTAGTGGTTCATTCACACAGTTCCCAAACATACACATGTGGTGGCTGTCTGGTCCATCACACTCATTGATATCTGGAGGAAACAAAACAGAGGATCATGGAAAATATTAGTCTTCTTCTTCTTCTGCCTTCTTCTTCTCCTTCAATCCTGAAGATTCTTGATAAGGTCTAGATGATTCAAGTTTTGTTGCTGATCATTGATGATATAAACAGCATTCACATACACTGATGTCTGAAGAAAACAGAAAAACAAAAGCTGAACATTTTTTGTTTTCATATATGCTTCTAGCTCAGTTGTGTAAACAACATTCACATACATTGATGTACAAAGAACGCAGAGAAATACAATAAACTAATAGTGGTTTGGTATTTGTGAATGAATTGAAACTGGCAATACTCACAGGATTTACTTAATTACACTGTTGATAGTAAAATTCTTAAACGGTTACATTATTTAGTACGCACCATAAAAGCAAAGAAGTAACTTTAAATTAATGTCTGAAGATGTCTAATGCTTAATATATCACCATACTGTAAATGCATTGGTACACACATAATTTCCAAAGATGCCAGTCTAAACTTATGTATCTCATCACCAACCTAAACTACAGCAATATAAATGGAATTGATCTCAAATAAGCTTGCAATATGATGCTTTGCATACATCTCTGGCTTACCTTCACACCTAATGTCGTCCACTAGCTGGTATCCCTCCGTGCACTGGCAGAGGAAGCCCTCAGGCCTGTCCACACAGACCCCATTCACACAGGGACTGGACTCACACTCATTGGGACCTCTCTTGCTAGGTGAGGTACTGGAGGCTGCAGGGACGGTCTGCGGCCGGGAATCAACCACACTCCCAGTGGCCCTCGGAGGAGGCTGGGGAATTTCTGGGGTAATGAAATAATAGTGGGAAAACATTTTTTATTGAACACGTTTGTATCTGTGGCTGATGTTGTATGTGCTGGGACCTTTATTATTTAGTGAGGTACCTGTGATTATAGGGATGGTCTTGGGCTAGACAGTTTCTTGGCTCCCTATGGCTCTGCCTACTTGGGGGAATCAGCCCCCCTCCCTCCACCAAAGTCTGTTTAGGTTTGAGGACTTCTTGTAGGTGCAGCACCAACCAATATCCAGGCATATTATTGTTTATACATTCTTTGTTAACCCATTGACTACGGGAACCAGGTGGGTTGTGTACAAAGCCTATATGGAGATTTCAGAATCTCGTAGTGAACGGGTTAACTCAATCTTACCTTGACACGTGGTGAGGCCAACCAGCCTGTATCCTGCCGTGCACTGGCAGATGAATCCTTGAGGGCGATCTACACAGATGCCATTCACACAGGGCCCAGAGTTACACTCATTGGGTCCCCTCCTAGCAGGAGCGGTCAGACTACTAGTGGACACTGTCTGGCCCTGGGTCTGTTGCTGACCCCCTGGTATCCTGGAGGGTTGCTGGGGAATGGCTAGGATTGGAAGGACATGGACAGAGAGAGTCAGCAATTGTATAGTCAACACAGAATCCAATGTGTAACTCTCACAATGGCTAAATGTTCTCACAAAATGTTCTGAGCACCATAGATATTAATAAAGAACAAGACATTGCATTTGATCTATAATAACAGGAGTAAAACTTATGTGTAACTTCTTTTATTAATACTAAGCCAGACCATTATGACTAGTCCTAAAATGATCAGATTAATCAACTCTTTAAGTAAAAAATTAATAAAATTATCATCATGAATTGAAAATGTATACAGGAGTTGAAGCTGAAATTTGATATATTTTCATAATTATTATATCTTCACACAAGGTGTTACATATTTGCATGGAGGATATTTCTACAGAGTACAGACCCAAAATATTATAATGCCTTCAATCTCATCTCTAGCTTGGTAATATTGAAGATCATTATTCTGACTGCTCACCTCTGCAACTGCTATCCTGTTCATTGTACATGTACCCCGCCATGCAGATACACCTATAACCTGTTCTAACCTATAACTTGTTCTAATGTATTCTAGCCTGTTCTAACCTGTTCTAATCCACAACCTGTTCTAACCTCACACACTCACCTCTACAACTGCTGTCCTGTTCATTGTACATGTACCCCGCCATGCAGATACACCTATAGCCAGACTCTGTGTCCTCACACACTGCGCCCTCTCCACAGCGGTTGGGAACTTCACAATCGTTAATGGCTGTGGGTGGAGAGATAAAAAACACAAAATCTCTTTTAGGAATAGAAAAAACTTCTGTTAACTGCTTATTAGCAATAAAAAGGCCAATGATATAAAACAAGCCATAATTGAGCTTGCAACCATAGCAGGATTTTGTATAAAAGGTGCCTTTAAAAGATATCCTGCTAAATCCTGCTAAAAAAAAGTCTTGAAATTGTGTACTTAATAACAATGTTTCACAAAAGTCTGTAAGACTACTCACCTAGGCACTGCTTGACGGAGGGGTTATAATCAAACCCTGAGGGGCACAGACATCTAATGCTGTGGCCTGATGAGGTACACGTCCTATTCCCACACACTCCTGGGTCCATAGGGTTAGATCTAAGACTACTCATCTAAGCACTGCTTGATGGAGGGGTTATAATCAAACCCTGAGGGACACAGGCATCTGATGCTGTGACCAGATGAAGTACACTTCCCATTCCCACACACTCCTGGGTCCATAGGGTTAGATCTAAGACTACTCATCTAGGCACTGCTTGATGGAGGGGTTATAATCAAACCCTGAGGGGCAGAGACATCTGATGCTGTGGCCTGATGAGGTACACGTCCCATTCCCACACACTCCTGGGTTCTTAGGGTTAGATCTAAGACTACTCATCTAAGCACTGCTTGATGGAGGGGTTATAATCAAACCCTGAGGGACACAGGCATCTGATGCTGTGACCAGATGAAGTACACTTCCCATTCCCACACACTCCTGGGTCCATATTGTTAGATCTAAGACTACTCATCTAGGCACTGCTTGATGGAAGGGTTATAATCAAACCCTGAGGGGCAGAGACATCTGATGCTGTGGCCTGATGAGGTACACGTCCCATTCCCACACACTCCTGGGTTCTTAGGGTTAGATCTAAGACTACTCATCTAAGCACTGCTTGATGGAGGGGTTATAATCAAACCCTGAGGGACACAGGCATCTGATGCTGTGACCAGATGAAGTACACTTCCCATTCCCACACACTCCTGGGTCCATAGGGTTAGATCTAAGACTACTCATCTAGGCACTGCTTGATGGAAGGGTTATAATCAAACCCTGAGGGGCAGAGACATCTGATGCTGTGGCCTGATGAGGTACACGTCCCATTCCCACACACTCCTGGGTTCTTAGGGTTAGATCTAAGACTACTCATCTAAGCACTGCTTGATGGAGGGGTTATAATCAAACCCTGAGGGACACAGGCATCTGATGCTGTGACCAGATGAAGTACACTTCCCATTCCCACACACTCCTGGGTTCTTAGGGTTAGATCTAAGACTACTCACCTAGACACTGCTTGACGGAGGGGTTATAATCAAACCCTGAGGGGCAGAGACATCTGATGCTGTGGCCTGATGAGGTACACGTCCCATTCCCACACACTCCTGGGTTCCTGCTGCATGCATTCATGGTGGCCATATCTACACAATATGAACAACAAAATAAAAGCAAATAAGACATCAACATAAACACCTTCCAAGACAATGGTAAATGTAAATTACCCCATTCAGGACTGGAGACAAACAATATTTTGGCTTGATGTTTTAAAAGTATAAGTTATAATCCACTTCGTATTTCTGGCTACCATAATCCTTCGTCTATGAAATGTCATACGCCATACCAAAATAATATTTCCCCATCAAAACGATGTTAACCCGTTCCCTTCAAGATTCTAGAATCCCCATAGACTTTGTACATAGCCAACCCGGTTCCCGTAGGCAACGGGTTAATTTGTGATTCATTTATAATTTCTGTTATATTTGAAATTCTATGATAATGTGTGGTTGTAGACTTATAACTCAAATCACCTTCAAACATTCAGAACTGGTCCCCAAAATACTCAGGCTAGGGTCTTATGGGTTATGCGTTAAAAGGATTTGAAACCAACTTGTGAATCTTACCGACACATCTCATGATCTGGTAATCAAACTGCTGCCCTGCTGCACACAGACACGCAAAGCTCCCTTTCCTGTTGACGCAACGTCCATTCTTACACAGTGTGGGGTATCTTCTGCACTCATTCAAATCTGCAACAAATGTGATCAAATGAAGAACAAACATTTGATAAATGGAAGAATTGAAAAGATTGAAAAATAAAACCCCCTTTTTATCAATAATCTCACCAGAGCTGTAACTACTATTTTAAGCATGCTAAAGCCCAAATAATGAAGATTATTTTTGCTCCTGGTGACTGCATCTACACTATGTGAATTGTTTCTTTTCATTTCATTTTTATACAGCATTGGAATATTTCTTTCCAGCATTTGATATACTTTCTATGTAAGAGCATCATTGAACAATAAATTAGATGAAAATAGCTAATAAGTAAAGTTTAATTAATAGTTGCTACTACATGGATATTACCTACTCATGTCGTCTCTTCCCGCTTGTATGCATATCCCTCAGGACAGACACATGTGTAGCCCCCTATCCTCCCCCCCCCCCCCTTCCTAAGGCTACTACATGTTTGTTATCTGCACAGGTATTCTTCTTCCTCTTGTACGCATATCCCTCTGAACAGACACAGGTGTAGGTAGTCCCCTATCCAGCCCTCTCCCCCCGCCTCCCTCCTTAAGGCTACTACATTGTAATGTTACCTGCACAAGTCTTCTTCTTCCTCTTGTATGCATATCCCTCTGGGCGGACACAGGTGTAGCCCCCTATCCAGCCCCCCCCCCCCCTCCCTCCTTAAGGCTTCTACATGGTAATGTTACCTGCACAAGTCTTCTTCTTCCTCTTGTATGCATAGCCCTCCGAAAAGACACAGGTGTACCCCCTATCCAGCCCTCTCCCACCCACCCCCCCCCCCCCCCTCCCTCCTTAAGGCTTCTACATGGTAATGTTACCTGCACAAGTCTTCTTCTTCCTCTTGTATGCATAGCCCTCCGAACAGACACAGGTGTAGCCCCCTATCCTGTTGCTGCAGGTCGCTGTTCCACAGATACGTGGGTTCCTCTCACACTCCTCAATGTCTGCACAAATGAAAGAAAGACAGTTATATTAAAGTTAGCATTATTTCAATACAGAATGTTAGCTAAAACATACTTTGAGAACTCAGTATTACGGTAATGAACAAGCAACCAATTGAACAATTTAACAAATCATTTATCTCAGCAACCAAAGCATTGATGAAATGACAAATCTGGAAGCTACTTATGAATGCCTTAACGTTTTATTGATTTCATCATCTCAAAATTAATAGAGAAAAAATGAGCTTCCTGAAACTCACCAACACAAGCCTTGAGAGCATATAGTCAAACTAGAATCTAGACAGACGGGTGATCTATTATACTAGCTAGCAAGATAACCCAATACTCACCAACACAAGCTCCGAGACTGTTGTCAAACTGGTATACCGTCTGACAGGTGCATATGGGTGCGCCCTGCTCCCCCATAGCACAGGTGCCATTGCCACACAGGTCTGGTACAGAGAGACAGTAGTTATATTATACTAGCTAGCAAGATAACCCAATACTCACCAACACAAGCTCCGAGACTGTTGTCAAACTGGTATCCCGTCTGACAGGTGCATATGGGTGCGCCCTGCTCCCCCATAGCACAGGTGCCATTGCCACACAGGTCTGGCATAGGCAGACAGTTGTTCTATTATACTAGTTAGTAAGATAACCCAATACTCACCAACACAAGCTCCGAGACCGTTGTCAAACTGGTATCCCGTCTGACAGGTGCATATGGGTGTGCCCTGCTCCCCCATAGCACAGGTGCCATTGCCACACAGGTCTGGTACAGAGAGACAGTAGTTATATTATACTAGCTAGCAAGATAACCCAATACTCACCAACACAAGCTCCGAGACTGTTGTCAAACTGGTATCCCGTCTGACAGGTGCATATGGGTGCGCCCTGCTCCCCCATAGCACAGGTGCCATTGCCACACAGGTCTGGCATAGGCAGACAGTTGTTCTATTATACTAGTTAGTAAGATAACCCAATGCTCACCAACGCAAGCCCTGAGAGCATTGTCAAATTGGAATCCTGTCTGATGGGTGCACCTTGTTCCCCTACTGCACAGGTGCCATTGCCACACAGGTTTGGCATAGGCAGACGGTTGTCCTTGTGGGACATTCTCACAAATAAATGAAAGACTATTATACTAGTTAGTAAGATAACCCAATACTCACCAACACAAGCTCCGAGACCGTTGTCAAACTGGTATCCCGTCTGACAGGTGCATATGGGTGTGCCCTGCTCCCCCATAGCACAGGTGCCATTGCCACACAGGTCTGGCATAGGCAGACAGTTGTTCTATTATACTAGTTAGTAAGATAACCCAATACTCACCAACACAAGCTCTGAGACCGTTGTCAAACTGGTATCCCGTCTGACAGGTGCATATGGGTGTGCCCTGCTCCCCCATAGCACAGGTGCCATTGCCACACAGGTCTGGCATAGGCAGACAGTTGTTCTATTATACTAGTTAGTAAGATAACCCAATACTCACCAACACAAGCTCCGAGACCGTTGTCAAACTGGTATCCCGTCTGACAGGTGCAGATGGGTGCGCCCTGCTCCCCCATAGCACAGGTGCCATTGCCACACAGGTCTGGCATAGGCAGACAGTTGTTCTATTATACTAGTTAGTAAGATAACCCAATGCTCACCAACGCAAGCCCTGAGAGCATTGTCAAATTGGAATCCTGTCTGATGGGTGCACCTTGTTCCCCTACTGCACAGGTGCCATTGCCACACAGGTTTGGCATAGGCAGACGGTTGTCCTTGTGGGACATTCTCACAAATAAATGAAAGACTATTATACTAGTTAGTAAGATAACCCAATACTCACCAACACAAGCTCCGAGACCGTTGTCAAACTGGTATCCCGTCTGACAGGTGCATATGGGTGTGCCCTGCTCCCCCATAGCACAGGTGCCATTGCCACACAGGTCTGGCATAGGCAGACAGTTGTTCTATTATACTAGTTAGTAAGATAACCCAATACTCACCAACACAAGCTCCGAGACCGTTGTCAAACTGGTATCCCGTCTGACAGGTGCATATGGGTGTGCCCTGCTCCCCCATAGCACAGGTGCCATTGCCACACAGGTCTGGCATAGGCAGACAGTTGTTCTATTATACTAGTTAGTAAGATAACCCAATACTCACCAACACAAGCTCCGAGACCGTTGTCAAACTGGTATCCCGTCTGACAGGTGCATATGGGTGTGCCCTGCTCCCCCATAGCACAGGTGCCATTGCCACACAGGTCTGGCATAGGCAGACAGTTGTTCTATTATACTAGTTAGTAAGATAACCCAATACTCACCAACACAAGCTCCGAGACCGTTGTCAAACTGGTATCCCGTCTGACAGGTGCAGATGGGTGCGCCCTGCTCCCCCATAGCACAGGTGCCATTGCCACACAGGTCTGGTACAGACAGACAGTTATTGTTTGCATTCAGCGTGTCAGGGTCTCGAGATGTTGTGTGTCCCTCTAGGTTGTTCTCAAACTCACTGGCCAGAGCTGAAATGCAATCAAAGTATTTTATGTCAGTCTTTAATCAATTTAGTGAAAGTAGAAACAATCCAGCTTTCACATTTTCACTTAAACGTCTTTCTGAAGTTGTCAATCAGCTTTCAATTAAACAAAGATGATCAACAATCACTAAGGAAATAGCAGAATCTGACAGGTTTTGAATTCAATAGGAAAATTTAGAAAGCTTTAACTAAGTGTTCAAAAGATCAGACTTTCAATAGTTTTTCAATTTTAGTTTTTCATTTGGCACATCTAGACTCACTTTCAATTGTTTTGAATACTTAGTTGTTTGACAGAGATTCTCAAATCTTCAAAAGGAGTTAAACCAGCTGCCATGCTTACCGATACAAGTCCTCCTGGTCTCATCAAACTGTGAGCCCACATCACAGATACACCTGAATGACCCTGCATTGTTCTCACACTGCCCAGTGCCACAGATATCTGGAGACAGCCGACATTCATTCAAATCTATAGACATGGGAAGAAGCATAGAGTCATTATATCATTGCATCTTAGTTTTATCATATTTATTTCTTTCCTAGATTTTATGAAGTTGTTAAGATTTTATGAGGGACACAGATAATTTACTTCCCTAAATTACTATTAAACAGAGCACCTGAAAATTGAGAGACCCCATTACTGTACATAGAGTTCAATTCAAAACATTCAGGGTGCCTGCTTATTACCATTACACACATAAAGTGGCCCTCAAAATGTTTTGTTCTTTTCCTTCTTCAGTTTAAAAAATGAAGTAACCTTACCTTCACAAGACCTTTGCTCCTCATTGAAAGTATAGCCTGGTTCACAGCTGCACTGGAAGTCCCCCTCCCTGTTGAAGCAGGTTGCACTGCCACAGATCCCTGGGAAGGAATTGCACTCATTGATGTCTGCAAAGAAAGACAGATGTGGGATTCCATCAGTTATTGTCAAGAGATTCACCCATTCAGCCCTGCATGTCCCACAAATACTATGGCAGGATCTATACAATCAGTCAAGTTATAACAAAATCAAATTGTCTTGAGCGGTTAACTCATTGCCTACAGGATCCTGGTATACCGGCTTTCCTCTATGTGCGTTTTTTTTTTTTGGGGGGGGGGGGTTTATTACCTGCATTGTTTAGTTTAAGTTCCAAATGACTATTTGGCGTCTTTTACAGTTGTAACCAACATAATATTCACAGCAGACATACAAACACATCTACCAATGCACCTATATCATGAAACACATAATTATTCATGTGTTCATGAAGCTCCTAACATGAAAGGTACCTACAATTTAATCAGATTAACTTCCAGTGTGAACTCACCAATGCAGCCATGCCCACTGCCACTGATGTACTCATAGCCCCTGGGACACACACACTTGTAGCTGCCCTGTGTGTTCATACACGTCCCATTGCTACAGATGCCTCTGAAGATGGAACACTCATTGGAATCTAGAAGGGAGAAATAAACAGTGCAGAAAATTAAGATTTAAATACAGAAACGCTCTTCCTCAGAATTGAATATTGTATGCTATGTTTACATGTACCTCAAAAATTGTTAGATTTGTGACAAAAAGGTTTTGGGATGATTATAGCATCCAAGAACTACATGTAAGTGTGCCTCAAATATGCTTAGTTGCAGTCTTTGGTGTGCATCAAAATAATTAAATGTGTGCATCAAAGCAATGTTGAATGAATTGGTCTACTCAGCACATTTGTTTATTTCTATCATTACAGTTAATCAATCTTGACCTTGATTTGTTTTGGTCATTGTAACAATTTTCCTATTTTTATATGGTTAAATAATCAAAATGAAATGATGTTTCAGATTCTCACAGAGGATAGGTTTTTGAAGATTCTGCTACAATACAAAGTGTTTGCATTCTAAATCATATTCATTATAATGTAATTATATAATGGCTCAGCAGTTATCAGCATTTCCCCCTTTTTATTCTAAAAAGTTATACAAAGAAGTTGCTCTTACCAAGGCAGAGCCCTCGTGTCTGATCATATGTGTATCCAAACTGGCAGGAGCACTGGTAGCTGCCCACTGTGTTAGTACAGGTTGCATTCCCACACACATTAGGGGTATGTCTACACTCGTCGTTGTCTGAAAAGGAGAAAAGTGCATAAAACAAATATTAAAGGAAATTAAGAGCAAATCCATAATTACAGAGCACTAAAAACGCACTTGTAAATGATACCAATTTAAGCTCTATACAAGAGGATATCAGTTAACAAAGCACTAAAAACACACTTGTAAATGATACATATAAGCTCTATACAAGAGGAAATCCCACACACACCAGGGCTGTATCAGCATTTATCATTGTCTGAAGAGAAAAAAGCAACAAATTGTATCAAACACTGAAGGAAATTAAGAGCATTCAAACCAAGACTTCTACAAGAAAGTAGTCCCACAGAGACGAGGGGTCTGTGTACATTCATTTATATCTGGAGAAACATCACTTTGTATTGATAACCAAGATTCACAAAAGTTAAAAATCCACTGAATAGATCCTAACAAGAACTGTTATTCTTTATAAACAATGAAAAAGTCAATGCAACAACAATACAAAATAAACAGAAGAGAGGTAATCGTTGATGCATTTAATGATTCTTACCATCACAAGTTCTTGTGTCAGGGTTGAAGTGGAAACCCTCCTGGCAGACACAGCGATGGCTGCCTGGGGTATTGATACACCTTGCCTCTGAGCCACAGGAATGGGACGCTGTGGCACACTCATCTAGGTCTGAGTGTATAAGGGAAATATCAAATCAAAAAGAGAAGAATTTGATTAATTTTAACAATTGATTATGCTTTCTCTTCTCATTGTTTAAGTACTTCTATGAACCATGTTGAATGTGTAACATTTCATATCTTGATAACATAGTGGATTTTGGATCAGTCAAAATAGACTTCAGTAATAATAGCATGACATATCTATATAATGCTTAATGAAAACAAGCCTCTACGTGCTTTTAAATGTAAATGGTTATTTCAATGACTGATGGCATACCTAGACAAGTCCTGGTGCTTGTGAACCTGAATCCCTCTGGACATGTACAGATGAACCTTTCTCCTAGGTCATGACATGTTCCATTCCCACAGAATGAAGCAAAGTCTCTGCACAGGTCAATATCTGAAATAGAGCAATTGGTACATCTTAAATCATTACTCTAGAAATGCAGATATATTTTGTTTTGCTGCTAAGAATTTGTACGAGTTGAGCATGATCATTGAAAATGAATAAATACCAGTTTTAAAAGGAGATATGTATTTACAGTTTCATAAAATTGAATACACATTATGAAAGCTCTTCATTTGCTAATTCTGATCTTGTGAACTGCACATTTATCAAGACTGTTTGTTTGGGGATATAACATGCCTTTTCCATATTAGGACCCAGTCTAAGAATGGGCACGACCATTCCTGAAAGTGTTGAAAACCTATTCCCTACTAGATTTGGCCATCTCCATAGAGTTATTCCAGGGCCCACTAGGTACCTTTAGGTACTTACCTAAACAGGCTCCCACATCTTCGTCGAACTGGAAGCCAGTAGGGCATCTACAGACATATCCACTGGCTGTAGGGATGCAGGTTCCATTACCACAGACGTCAGGCAAGGCCACACAGAAATTATTCACTGCAAAGAAAACAAATTAGAGCTATGTAAACATCTCTGTTAATCATCTAAAAAGTCTGATTTAAAACTGATATTGCTCACTGCAAGGGAAACAATTACAGCTCTGCAATAACATCTCTCATTTGTAACATATATATCCACTGGGGGTAGTGAGACGGTTCCATTGCCAAACACTTCAGGCAATGCAACATCAAAATTATTCACTGCAAGGAAAACAATAAAAGCTTTGTAAACATCTGTTTTTAATGTTAATTATCTAAAAGGCTGATATATTTGTAAAGGATATATCCACTGGCAGTAACGCAGTAAGTTTCATTGCCATACACTTAGATATATCCACTGGCAGTAACGCAGTAAGTTCCATTGCCATACACTTAGATATATCCACTGGCAGTAACGCAGTAAGTTCCATTGCCATACACTTAGATATATCCACTGGCAGTAACGCAGTAAGTTCCATTGCCACACACTTAGGGCAATGCTACAGAGAAATGAATCACTGCAAGGTAAACATTTAAGCTCTAAGAGCATAATTGTTCAAATTACCAATTTATCAACTTTATAGGATTTTTCTGAAAGTAATATTTGAAACTTCATTCATATACCAATATCATTGTAAGATTCTACTGCATGATATGTGACAGTTTCGTGAAAACCTAATGTTTTCTTTGTGAAAAATTAAAAGTTGATGTAAACATTTTTTCCCCTAAGATTTGACTAAAATTTAATCATAAATAACTCCATAATTAGGGAGACATCTTAAAATCAAATCCCATAATTCTTCTGTAATCATAAGCCAAACATGAAGGAACAAGTGAAATGTGAAAGCTCCACGTGGACAATGTTAATGGATTACTTTAAGTTATAAATCAACAAAGTTGACCCCTTTTTTGCAAATTGATCTTCAACGTAACTCTGGAACCTTGTATTGTATTATTGTACCTTGACAAGTACTGGCACTCTGTGAGAAGCGATGTCCAGCAGGGCAGCGACAGTCATAGCCCCCTCGCCTGCCCACACAGGTGCCATTCCCACAGGCTCCTCCAAACAACGCACAGTAGTCCTCCACTGCAACGCAACAAACACAAACAACACGGTCATCATCTATAGATGTATTATCATCATTACTTCATCATTTGCATATAAAACAGTCATCATCTATAGATGTATTATCATCATTACTTCATCACTTGCATAGAAAACATAATATTTTGAACTTATTGTACAAGTGTGAAAGCAATCTGGTATAAAATTGTTGTTGCAAGCATTTCAGCCTACTACAGATTACTTAATTTGTGTTGAACAAACATTTTTTATTTCAGGCTCAGTCCTCAATGCTGTGAATGGTAACAGGAGGGTTAACCCCTTGCCTACGGGAACCGGGTGGGTTGTGTACAAAGTCTATGGATATTTCAGAATCTCGAAGGGAACGGGTTAATACAATATTTACCTTGACAAGCTCTGAGATTGTTGTTGAAGCGATACCCACTGGGGCATCCACACACAGGCCCGGACTCTGTACTGGTGCAGGTTCCATTCCCACATATACTGGAGGATAGGCAATGGTTGATTGCTGGAAAATAGGAACAAATAAAATACATTAGAGGGGACCACCAGGCACAGAATGATACATAATTGTATGTTTTGGTACCGTTGTTTGATATTAAATAGATGCTCAACACTTTGCAAAGGGTTGTGCAATTCATAAACCATGCAATTAATTACCACCACTTACGGAACCATTATGGCCTCATGGTTCCGTACATGCCATACGTCTGCGAGTGCGCCATTTCTGTTCATGCATACATTTGGAGACAACAGAATCACTGACGATGCGTTCGTCCTAGACAAAAGGTAGTCATATGCAGACCCATGAACACATGGTGTAGTATGGTGATGGTGATTTTTCCAATTCTATAGTTTTTCTGGAAACATATTTATCTGAACTATTTTGGTGGACTACTAAAATGTAACCTTTTATTTATAAGAATATTATTTTTGTGTGGTGGTTCCATTTAAGTCATTCTGTTACGAACAGTGTGCAAAGCTTTTCCATTGCAAACAGTGACAAGTAAACCACTACCAGGAAATTACTACACATCCGGCCCTTAAATTTCACTCAAACTTTGATGTTTAAGTATATCAATCAGAAAATTTTAATGCATCAAATAAAAGTGATATAGCATTTATCAAAATAAAACGGGAAGACTAGGTGTTGTTCTCAGAAGAAACGACGATTCTTTGTACAAAATGCAATCATTATCAGAAGACCAGCTGATCTGAATTCATACAAAATGCAAGAATTTAACAAGAATATTGCCCAATTTTATTTTTACAAAATGTCCATGCACATACTTTATCCACCCCTCAATACTATAAGAGTTATTTTAGGTGCTATGTTAGATCTCATTCTGCAATCCCATGCCATTCCATGCCATCCATAATCCTCACCTACGCAAGCCCTTGCGCTTGAATCAAAGCGATAGTTGGCTGGGCACTTGCAATTATAGCTAGCCTCTGTAGTCTCACACGTCCCATTGCCACATACACCCCTATTGGCCACACAGAAATCTATGACTGGTACAAAGGGTTGAACATGAATTATGTAACTTACATAAAGAGTTATTTTAACCCTTCATAGTCTGCAATATATTTGTTTTTGTAGAAAGCACTATGTCTATAAACTACTGATATCTTTTGTACATTCTGCATTGGTAAATGATCAAATATCCTGAATTAATCATGTATCATTTCATTAATTAGTTACCTGAAGGACTACTCTAAACAGCTGTACGTTGTTGCCCTTTACTGGGCAGAATTTCCCTCTTTCCCACATTCATTTACAGAATTCACTAAATGTCCCCCAAAATGGACTGACTAAAACCAGACTTGCACCAGTTCCTCATTCCTTGGTAGATGTCAAGCACTAAGCCCCTGGCCAATCAAATTGATACAATCAAGATACCTAGTAAGCTCCTATTCATTGTAGATAAATTGTAGATAAATGGGTGGATGTGGTGTGGCAAGATCGGTAGAGCGCGCGCTTTCCGATCATGAGATCCCGAGTTCGAACACTGCCCTCTGCCTTTGTTCTTCAGCAAGACAATTTATCCACAATTGCTGTTCTCTACCCAGGTGTATAAATGGGGACCGGGTAGGAGGTGAAAGCCTACATGTGAAGGATCTTCTCAATGCCCATGAGCTGCTTGGAAGGAATGCTCCCCAGGGAGTGGAGATGGTGCACACAATGTGTGCTGATTTGCATTGTATCCTATGACCGGGGGTAATATTATCATTGTAAAGGAGTTGGAGAGGTTTATCAATCATATTAGGCGCTATATAAACCGCGAGTATATATTATTATTATTAATTCAAAAATTAATTAATGAGAAAGACATTTTCAGCAGTCTGGTATTCATGTACGTTGTGATGTACATTCAAGAGACACCTACCTGTACAAGTCTTCTCCTCCTCATCAAACTTGTAGCCTCGCTCACAGGTGCACTCAAACAGGACATCTCTGTCAATGCAGGTGGCTGTCCCGCACACCTCAGGGAAGATCTCACACTCGTTGATGCCTAAACAAAGAGAATCAGGAAAGAAATAAATGGAAAATGGTATTTTACACACATTTAGAGAAAGAAAATAGACAAGCATATAATTTACATTCATTAATCATATTTTTTTCAACATCATTATAATCAAAATGATTGTAAAGCACCTGTATCCAAAAAACCTGTAAGACATTGCGTTGGTCAACTGTAATTTTATAAGGAAAACAAACACATAATATTACAAAAACAGACATATCATTTCACCTTGAAACCTCACACTTTTTGCCTAGAAGAAATGAGTACAACATCTGCAATTCAGCCAGGTTATTTTAAGTACAAGTCCTATCAGATTCACGATGTAATGCTGAACCTCCCTTTAGTTTACCTGAGATGGTTGCCTCTCCCCTGGATCCATACACAGCAGTGTCAGGGTAGACAGGAGGGTTAGGGCCGGTATCAGGGTCCCTTCTCTGCATGATGATGTGCTTCCCTTTACCAACCGGGCATGTCGCATTGTAAGTCGCTATGTGAAGATAAAATGCAAAATCGTTAAGTCAATAATTATTGGAACTTGTGTAACATCCAAAGAGAAATAAAAGCTGTATCAAATTAAATGATAGGCCCCAACTTGGGCTTTCTTCTCAGCATGATGATATGCTTCCTTTTACCAACACGCCATGTTGCATTGTAGGCCGCTATTCAAAGAGAAAATGCACAATTGTCCAGTAGATAATCATTTAAACTTGCAAAACATCCAAAAGAAATTCAAAGAATTGGCCCCTTTGCTTGTGCGTCTATATGATGATATGCTTTCCCCAATCAACCGGGTATGTCACATTCCCATAAACACACATTAGTATATCAACTTGATGAAATTATAAAAACTTTCCAGTATTAAAAGTGCTTATACATACCTGATCCATGAGAGGGGCAGACAATGAGGTCACAGTTGTCGCCCCACCCCGCCCCCACGGTGCAGCAACACTCCTGCTGGGTCACGTTGCTACCCAGGATGTTGGAACACAAGTTCACATCACTGATACTCCCATAGCAGTCTTTCCTCTCTACATCAACTGTGGACGACAAAAGAGGAGACTTTGAATCATCGCAATCACATCAAGTAATGATTAACTATTAAACTACCATTTTAATTGCAGTCAAAATCAGTTGGTAAAAACTCAGTAAAAGAGCCAGCCATCAACTAATCAATAAGTGACAAGGTTTAATTAATATGGGAACCATTAATCATACAAATTCATCGAGAAATTGAACAGTCACTCTGTTTGTTGGTCAATCAATCAATCAATCAATCAATCAATCAATCAATCAATCAATCAATCAATCAATCAATCAATCAATCAATCAATCAATCAATCAATCAGTGAATCCCTCTCTAGACCTACCTGCTTCTTGTCCCCCCTGTGCTGACTGGGTGCATGCCTTGGTGCTGGTATCATAGACCATGTTCTCTTCGGCACAGTGACACCTGTAGCTGCCCACCTCATTGATACAGATAGAACCCCCACCACACAGCGGTGAGTCACGGTCCTGGGCACACTCGTCCACATCTGAGTTTTGTTTTAAATGCAGAGGAAAAAATTCAGAATTAAGTGAGTAACGAACAAAAGGTTTTAAATACCTTACTTTTGCATTCAAATGACACCATAAAACAAAAACAAGAAACAAATACATTCAAAGAATGTGAAAGACATAGATATTCTTAACCAAATTCATCAAAACAACCTTAATATTTCATCTCATGACTTGAAAATAATTATATGGTGGATTAAATATACTTTTTACAAAAGACAGTGTTGCCTAAAAAATTACACAATACATACATTCATACATACCCAACCACTATACCAACAAAGGAATTCATTGCTGACACATATGCAACATACATGTAGGACATTCATAATGCTCTGTAAATCAGGTTCAATGGCCATTTAATCAGTTCTGAGAGGGTTAGCAAACAAATGAACCTGGTGTGAACCAGGCTGGAAATGTCAGTGAGTATGATGGAGACGTCAGTGTCTCAGAGAGGAAGCAGGTCACCTAGCCAAACATTGTGACAAGGAGGGGAGGAGGGGGAACATTTGCTTCTTGTTTAATCATTATGAAGACTTGGCTTCGCTTGGCATGCATGGCACATTAAATTACCACTGGTTATGGTTGAATTAATGTATTCCCTGCTGGATGTCACAGTTCCCATTGAGTTAATACATAGAGCATCAGATTCATGTAGGCCATGGGTTTATCAACATGGGACTGCACCCCTGGGACCCTGCCAGGAAGTGGTTTCACCCCACTAGAGCATGCAACAATCACTGCTGCACCGCTCCCACCACACACAGCACACCATAGTAAGATATGCCTTGTCACGTTATGCAGGAAAATGCCTTCTCTAAATACTTGAGGTTACACCACACATAGGACACATCAGTTTGTTAACCAGTTGCTTATGGGAACCGGGTGGGCCTTCTACAAAGTCTATAGGGATTTCAGAATCTCAAAGGGATGGGTGAAGTCGTAATACTTGAGGTTGAATACACAAAGCAGACATCACTTCATTTAGACCTATTTTCTACTTGTCATGTTCTACAGGAAACATTTTCATATAAATACTTGAAGTAGCATGCGTAAACATACCACACATCAATTGATTTGATAGGCCATATTACTACATGGTACGTGGTATGTATTGTGGTGAAAGCATGATTCACGATGTCTCAGTAGCTTATTACTACATGATGGTACATGGTATGTATTGTGGTGAAAGCATGATTCACAATGTCTCAGTAGATCTGTAGGTTCAATAACCTCAAGACCTCCATCTTGGGTTAAACTAGACAAAAATAAAGTTAATCTATTGACAACTTTTGTTTTACTTTATAAATAAACTTTGTCTGAACTGTGTTCAAGATGAAATTGGTATAGTGGAGAGGTAGAGATGTCTTGCATTATCAGCCTGGTTTCAAAACTTATACAGGATGTGTCTCTTGGAGGGTTACGATAAAGGGTGGTCCCAAAAGTAAATAATCATAATTGATTGAACATATCTGTTCAAATCAACTAATAACCAACCTGTGGTGTTTGGTGTTTTATTACATACTTTTCAAAATTCTGTTTGTATTTATTGTTTTAATTGTGTCCAGACTCCACATACACTCTCAAAAATGATATACAGCAGTGAGGGTTTTGAAGATCCTAGACGTGCAATACATAATCCTGCTATGAATTCTTCTATTCTTAACTACTTCTACATCATCCATACAAATCTCAACAATCCAGATTCTGTCCACTACAACAATATTGAGATAGTTCTTACCAATGCAGTCAGTCTGTGTTGGGTTAGATGCGAATCCCTTGGAGCACAGGCAGTGATAGGAGCCCTCTACGTTGATGCAGCGTCCATACTCGCACACGTTATCCACCTGACACTCGTTCACATCTGTGGGGGGTAAGAGCGACGGAGGAAACTTGTCACTTCTTTAAGTCAAGTGATTTGAAAACTTCATCAATTCTATGACAATCTATGAAGCAATGAAACTATGAAACTGAAAGAACTAACTTGCTTGCAATTAAGCCTATTATATTGCAATACTAATTCTGATGGAAGTACAGAAAGACAAACCCAAAGAATAGACTGCCCAACAACACTCCTATAGTCATACCATAAAAACATCTACTTTGAAACATGTTTCAATTTATTTTATTTTAGAACAACGTAATATATTGCCGCTTACCAACACATCTGCGGTAGCCATTGTCATAACTGTATCCCTCACTGCACTCCGTCCTTGAGCAGTGGAAGCTCCCTCTAGTGTTGAGGCAAACATACTCTCCACATGGGTTGGTGGACCTGCTGGTGCACTCATCAACATCTGGAGGGATACATAACATGTTTGGATTCATGATTGTAAGAAAGTAAACCAAATTGATGGTTAGATTCTTTTAAATTGCTCTTAAACAGAAAGGAAGCTGACTACTAATAATATACAAATTACATGCATGAAAAGTTAGGAAAACATATTAATATCGATTTTTGTAAGATTGTGACCTCTGGACTCATCAATTTATAAAATTGAGTTGCATTTAATATGTTATCACCCACTATTCTATCCAACAGCTCTGTTCTTTTTAACACACTGTTTTGGCTGTAAATAAACATAATGTAATATCTGATATTGCACATTTTTGCCCAGTCTTTTTCAGAACAAAATATTCCCTGGTGTCTTTTTCAAGTCCATTGGACTAGAAATTCATCATGAAAGATTGGCACAGATGATAACTTTAATAATTAGTTGAGAACTTCCCATAAAAAAGGTAACTAGAGCAAAAGTGCTGAAGGCTGTAGCCTAGGGCTATTCCAATCAATCTTATTGTATTGTATGCATAAATGCTATTGTGCACATAACTTATCAACATTGAATGTGAGGAGTGATGGGGCTCAATCAGGACTCACATTCTAATTTATATCCATCTGTTTTGTGAAAACCAAAGATAATATGCAAGTCCCAGTCCAGTATTGCCCAAAATACCCATTAATCCATGACAATGCACAATAAGCAACTTTCGATCCTTTGGCGACTCTCACCTCTGATCTTAATCTAACATTTTGCAAGGAAATTTAATGACTAAATTCTGACTAGGACTGAAAAGGAAGCCATTATGTGATTAGGTGCATACTCACCTCTAATAGTCAGACAAACAAGGTCACAGCAGAGACCCCCCCCCCCCCCCCCACCCCACCCCAATAAACTTGATGAACATAATTTGATGCCTTTTGTATTCAAACAGTTTTTACTCACGCATGTTAAATTTCTATGATTGCCTATTTCTGTCAACTTATTGTCATTGTGACAAGTTTTAAATACTTGAACAATAACCAGTGCTATGCTCTGTTAAAATATTTTTAAAAATCAAATATGCACAATTCTGTGTGTATTTACACATTATTATTGAGAGTTTATTGTGTCTGCATAGACCCTTGAGGTTATACACAGGTAATTTTAAGGGAACTTATACTCCCCCAAAGACCAGATCCCATTCTTGGAATGCAGGTAATTTGTCTTATTTTCTCAGGAATTGGGTCAAAATGTGCAAGGGAAATCTTCCTCATTACCTCCATGTTGCCTCACGTCCCTCAAGACTCAGAGTGATACTACTCCTAGCAAATGTTTGCATCATGATTTGGCACACATATGTTTAGCACAAAGAGAATAAAGTCTTCACTTTCAATTCTGTCTGTCTTATTTCCCCTCTTATATCTCTTTCTCTCTCTAGATTTCTAATGATTATTTCATATGTTTTTTTCAGAATAACACACACAATAATAAGGCCATACCTCAAGTAGAGAGAGCGATAAAAACAAAGAGTGAAATCATTCCAAACTATTCAGGTGTGGCCCCGAAAATACACAAAAATAATGAATGCATTATATCAAAATCAATACAGTTTGAATGGGTGAATAATGTGAAAGTCCCAATAACAAGAGGAAGTCTCTATTAGAGGAAGTATAGGTGGGGCTAGCATATTGCCAATCGTTCACAAATGAGAATATATGACAACACCTCCCATTCCCACCACCCCTCTAATTCCCATAATCGAGAGCACTATCATTAGCTCTATATTCTGTCTATCATGTTGTCTAGGATGACTGCCTCTTTTCTGTGCTTGGAGAGGAAATGGGTGGGAGAGTCGAGCCAAATCATGATCACCTTCAACACATTGGATACTCCACATTTAGGATGCAAAGTTAACCCATTAGACACAATCAATTTGTTAGCAAACACACATTTATCTCAGACCAAGACATAGATTAAAGTTTTGAATTTAACTATTTATTCAAACAATTATAATCTCTAACCAAAATACATTACCCATCAACTAGGGTTAGTGTCTATGGAGCATTTGTGGAAAATCTTAGAAATTAAATTGAGCGGGTTAAAACTAAGTTGATTTCTCTCTTTCTTTTCAGAATTCAACTTCTTGCGAGAGTAATGACCCTGAGGAAGCCAAGAAAGACATCATTCTCCACACTTATAAAATAGAAATATCATCTCAGTTTGCAAAAATGCATCTAGACATTGACAAAGATCATGTGCATCTACATTTGACTGATCAATACAAGATCTGTCCTTGCATTCTAAACAAAGACACTGCCTCCACTCCTGGCACTGCAAGTCAACATGTTGTTGATGATACACACATTTGGTCATTGAATAGCTGCCAGAAAACACCAAAAAGCCTATTTTCCTGTCAAGAGTGGCTTGCATCGGCATGGGATTGGTGATAATACCCAGACAGAGAGCCCATCACTTTATAATCAAATAATTCCCATTTTACACCAAAAGTGCAAGGCTGATAGCTTCTAGGGCACTGGTCCAAGTTGGCTCCTACCCCAGACAACAGAGTGCACTTCTCTCTATTGTACATGGACCTCACATGGAGATCATTAACTAGTATGCTTTGACCCCATCTCATCCTTTAATACAGATCAAAGTAGATTAGATTGACATTCTACCATGCTCTAGCATGATTTAATACACAAGTACATCTTCTTCCCTATAATTCATTTATTTATTGTGTATGATACAACTTCTGTCTGCAGCATTCAGGACTAATTATAATTAGCACTGGCCCAAAGACCCTTGGCCACCAAAGTAAGTTTCAGGCCATCAAAATGTACCATGTTATCAGACTGTTCAACATTTGTCCTTGTTTGCCACCAGGGAAATCAATTTCTAGCACTGGCTATCTATGTTACAAATAAATTACTGACTCTATACGGTGGCATAGCTCCTTGTATTAATAATGCAGGGCTCTCCCTTAAGCTTTTCCTTCAGGTGAAACATCAGATAGATTCCCATCAGTGCACCATAGACTTATGAGTTTCAGATCCTAGTGGTGGCCAATACAACCGTTTCTAGTGGCCAAATTCAATTTCTGGTGGCCATTGGTACCAAGGCCACTGCTATAAATCTGTTTAGGACTGATTGATTCTGCTATTTGTATTCTCCATAGACCCTATCCCTGAGTATTTTTCGGAACCAGTCCTGAATGGGTTAAAGGGCAAGCCCTGAGGTGAACAAGGGTTGTACAATATCATACTTGCCAACATTTGAAAGTCAGAAAACTGAACACCCGATTGCGAGGGAGCGAAGCGACCGAGCACGAGGTAGCGGAGCGACCAAGGGGGGGAGGGTGTGGGAGGGGGGTGTCCCCCCTACCACGGTAGGGAGCTTTTGCATTTTTGGACTTACAATTGTGCAATCTGGTGCATACTAGGGCTGTAGTGAAACGGTTACACGACGGTTAACCGACCGGCATCGGCAAAAACGTTTTCATTTTCACGGTTTCGGTTAACCGAAAAAAAATTTAAATAAATAAATATTGATTTTTTTTTTTTTTTCTCCTTCCCCATTCTATAGATTCGGTCAGAAAATGGCACGTTGAACCCTGCCAATCTATTGCTAAAGTAAAGGTATTTTACATGTAACAAAATGTTCAAATAAACAAATGGCAAGAGGATTAATGAATAGATTAAACCTGGTAAGAGCCAAATTTAGATGAATCATTTGTGATGAGATATCTGAAGGCTTTCATCTTGACAGCGGTTTGTAGACTAACATGGCACTGACCTGCTGATTACAATTGAAAAACGGACAGATATCGGATGGTGCATGTATATCCGAGAAAAAAGAAAAAAAAAAAAAAAAAAAAAAAAAAAAAAAAAAAATATCGATTTTTTTTTTTTTTTTTTTTTTTTTTTTTTTTTTTTTTTTTTTTTTTTTTTTTTTTTTTTTATGGCTATAAAAACTTAAAAAACGGGACAATTCCGTTAAAAACGGAACGGTTGGCAAGTCTGCAATATACCTTCACAGGTGCTAGATCGCCTGACCAGTCCCTGAGCACAGATGCAGTGGTAGCTTCCATAGCTATTGAGGCACCGCCCTCCACCACAGATATCCCTCGTCTCTCGGCACTCATTCACATCTAGGAGAGATAAACAACACAATGGAGCTCTGTGAATATCACAGAAAAGGGAGTGTTGTTCAATGGACATTAATGAAAAAAATATATATTTAATGGATACTAAAAAAGATAGTTCCCTCCTGAAAAGTATGAAACATGCATCTTGCTTTGTCATTACCATGGTCAATCTCTGGTCCCTGAAACTTCCTAAACTACAAGCAGCCATTGTTATGTACTTACCAATGCACTGGTTCCCTCTGGAGCTAAGTGTGAAGCCTGTACTGCATTCACAAGTGTAGCGGCCATTGCCCGTACTGACGCATTCTCCGTTGAGGCAGAGCCGGGAGTTGGTTGCACAGGGGTCCAGGTGGTGTGTGGAAGGGGAGTTGCCGTTGTTCACTGTAGCACTCACTGAAGAATGACAATCACACATAATTGTTAATTTTCAGACAAAATTTAAAACGTTAAGACCATTAACATATCCTCCAAATACCAACAAAGTCATACAAATTCTACTAAAGCACTCACTCACTAAACAATAACAGTCATGTGATGTACAATTTATAATCTTTGTCAAAATATATCATGTCACAAGTTTTAAAGAACATCCATCAAAATATAAAGGAAATCATAAAGCTCATAAAAACAGTGTTGTTTTTCTATCTGAGCAAGCTATTTGAGGCTGCATGACTCATGATATTGTGATGATATCAAGTAGATAATAATTGTTTGTAGTAGACATTTCATAAGAAGGCCCCAGATATAATTTAGCTTCTCAAGGTTTGTTATCATTCCATTCATTTACCATAATAAAATATTTTGGTAGATTTTTACGATAAACAAAATAATATGTTTAAAATGAATTCATTTAGCAGGGGAAATATGGCAAAGGCCTGCTACGTCTACTGCCTTCCTATTAATTCTGTGAACGGATGTTGGAAAAGTACAATTCAACTTTGAAGATTGGAAGCATTTATAAGTAAACATTTTTCTGGAAGAAATTCAGATTCAAAGTTATTTTTAAAATAAAAAGTTGATTCTACACTGCTGAAATTAGAAGTTTGATTAGTTTCAGATGGTACACATAGAATTAATTTGTGTTCAAGCAAGAAAGATGAAAAATGCTCTGAAGTTTAATGCAGAAATTAAAACATCAAACTGAAGAATGAAATCAATTGCACAGATACAGTCCCAAAAGAAAAATAACGTCACTAATAAAAGCAAGGTTTTAACAAAAATATGCATACCAGTGGCTGGACAATACTTCTGGCATACAGACACAATACAATTAATTTATCATCCAGACAATAACATTAAAATTCAACATATAGTAAACTAGTAAAGACTAAAGTACATAAAGTACGATTTAGAATTAAGACAAAGGAATGAAACTAATAGTCCTTTGTATGTTGCATTCCGTTATAACTAGAATTAGGAGAAACAAGGTATGATTTATGGAAGTACTTTAAATAATGTAATATATTCACGCAGAATCACCTGTACTGTGAAAGAGAAAAGAAATTATGTTAGGCTAAAATGCAATCGATCATACTCATTATAATACTAGTTCAGACTTCACCGATTTGTCTTTGACTTTCACTTTGTCTTTAGTCTTAGAGTTAGACATATAATTTTTACAGGAATAGAGTTTGTGTTCATTATATTAGTCTGTATCATTCTTTCATTCACAATGTTGCTAAGAAAACCCCATTTCAAGATCCCCTATGAAAATAAAATGAAAGAATGAGAAACATTACTTGATAGTGATTAGATAGATTTTAGTAGCAGAACTCAGTAATTCTTACTGACAAAAAATACAACGCTTGGGACTGAGGCGAAGTTCGAAACCAAAACTTATAAACCAAAACAATCATATCATCCAGAGATTAGAGACAAGACAGGTAGGCATTTATCCGACTAATTGAAAGTTCTTTCTTTAAGTCAATAAGATACTCATGTAAACATGTCCATTTTTACCTTACTGCAAGAATAATGAGCAAAGTTATTTCACGGCAGATCGAAATACTTTAACCACCGCATCGCACCGGAACCATAATTATAACACGTCGATCGCCGGGCCGCGCCGGGCGACCGGCCGCGGGGCCGGGGCCGGGCCCCGGGTGCGGCGGGCTGGCTGGCGAGCGATATCGCGATGCTGGAGCGACCGACAGTTTTGTTTTCTATACAAAAAACACGTGGGTATGTTTGGTCACACGTATCCCCCCGCCCCCCCCCCCCCCCCCTCCTCCCCCTCTCCCCCCCCCCCCCCCCCCCCCCTCCTCCTCAGCACTCCTCCCTCTATCATCGCTCTAGGTAGATGCCCGGTGTTGCATTATAAAGTTTTTTTCATCATCGACCCAACATTTTCAGGATCATTTGATATAATGTATTATTGTTTTGGCAAACATATAGGTAACGGATATAGTAGGCTACTTGGTACGCTTACCAAATATTTCATTTTTAATCATAATTGTTATAAATATGTTGTTTTGTTGTAAATTATGTTTATTGAACACAGGTGATTCTAAATAATCTCCGATTGTCAGATTTGCAGCAGTATTTCTACAATATCTAAATTATGCCTCTTAACCGGATTAACTGTTGATAAATATACTAAATTCACAAAGATAAGGCACACACAATTGACAATATTGGAGTCATAATGGTAATCCCCAAGTCTCAACCATTACGGATATCGGGATATGACTTAATTTGTCGAGGAAATATGAACGAGACTTTTGTAATAATTCAGAGAACAAAAGCCAATAAATCATCGAGGGAAAAGACCAAACTTATCGTTCTTGTAATCAGGTTGCAGATCATTATGACTGAGATCTGAAGGGGGTGTTTCACAAAGATCCTAAGTTGATCTTAGCACTAAGATGGTCTTAAATATTATGGAAAGCCATTAGTGTCTTGAAACATTTTTGTAAAAGTTATGTTGAAATGCATAAAATGTTGATTCAAATCATATATATTTTCTAATTATCAAAGAGATTTCATGAATTTTATGTGAAGATTATGAATCTCTTTGATAATTAGAAAATATATATGATTTGAATCAATATTTTATGCATTTCAACATAACTTTTATAAAAACTGTTTCAAGACACTAATAGCATTATAATACTGCTGCAAATCAACTTAGGATCTTTGTGAAACACCCCCAGGAGGGGCATTTCTGGTCCACAGGGAAAGTTTTCTACCGCTGATTCAAGTTTACTAGTGGTACAAGTTTCTTAACACGTATAATACATTGTATGTGATTTCATGTAAACACAACATACTATAAACAAATCACAACACATCAGAAACATTGTGGGCATGCATTACAGTCAAGCGAGATATCAGCCTAGGGGTATATAGGAATAGAAAATAGGTCAATAAATTATGCGGGGTTTAGTTTGGCATATTTGTTCGGTATGTTATTACCTACAAATTTGACAGGATAAACAACAATCCACATACAAATTTATACATATAATGCCTATAAAGTTGGAATAAAAAGAAAGAATTTCTATTTATCGATTAAAATGTATTTTGTGGTTGACATGACGACAGCTCATAGAGGAGTAAGGAGGAGGATGGAGAGAAAAGGGAGAGATGGGTAATGACTAAGCTTAAAGCCAGTCATTAGAAAACAAAATAAGAACCACAGCAACCCTGGAAAAAAACTAGATGGATCTTCGACTGCGCGCAGTCGAAAATGATGCCTCCGCCATTACGCAATTGATTTATGTCAAGCCCAAATCAACATGTACACGGAATTAATTCTGTCAACTCAATTTTGATGGTACTCTGTCTTTTAGATCTTGATGTATCACAATTATGAGCTATAAGTGACCTTGACCTTTGGCCTCATGACCCCAAAATCTAATGACTACAATTGTTCCCTATTATACATTCAGGTATCAAGTTGGATTGAAATCTGATATTCAGTTCTTGAGATTTCCAATCTCAAGCTACTTTTACATATAATGAGCCCTGTGACCTTTGACCTCATGACCCCCAAAATCTAATCAGTTCATTGGCTCTCCAAGGAACATACATGTACCAAGTTTGGTCAGAATCTGTCAATCCCTTCTTGAGAACGCGATCACGAGCTATTTTTGCATATATAATGAGCTCTGTGACCTTTGACCTTTGACCTCATGACCCCAAAATCTAATCAGATCATTGGCCCCCCAAGATACATACATGAACCAAGTTTGGTCAGAATCTGTCAATCCCTTCTTGAGAACGCGATCACGAGCTATACTTTTGCATATATAATGAGCTCTGTGACCTTTGACCTTTGACCTCATGACCCCAAAATCTAATCAGATCATTGGCCCCCAAGATACATACAAGTACCAAGTTTGGTCAGAATCAGTCAATCCGTTCTTGAGATAACGCGATCACAAGCTATTTTTGCATATATAATGAGCTCTGTGACCTTTGACCTTTGACCTCATGACCCCAAAATCTAATCAGATCATCGGCCCCCCAAGATACATACATGTACCAAGTTTGGTCAGAATCTGTCAATCCCTTCTTGAGATAACGCGATCACGAGCTATTTTTGCATATATAATGAGCTCTGAGACCTTTGACCTTTGACCTCATGACCCCAAAATCTAATCAGATCATTGGCCCCCAAGATACATACATGTACCAAGTTTGGTCAGAATCTGTCAATCCGTTCTTGAGATAACGCGATCACGAGCTATTTTTGCATATATAATGAGCTCTGTGACCTTTGACCTTTGACCTCATGACCCCAAAATCTAATCAGATCATTGGCCCCCCAAGATACATACATGACCCAAGTTTGGTGAAAATCCGTTAATAGGTTCTTGAGATAACGCGATCACGAGAACGGGACGTACGTACGGACGTACGTACGGACGTACGGACGGACGGACAACCCGAAAACATAATGCCTCCGGCTACTTCGTTGCGGAGGCATAATAACCAAATAATCAACAGAGATAAATCATATCACAGCAACCAACATAATGATGATGTTTCTGTTTTTGACTCACGATCTGACAGAGGCAGCCTGCCATGCGAAGTGAGAGCTATACATTGGGTATGTGCAACGTGTGCAAAACAAGCAAGGCAATACATCAACTGTCCATCAATTATACAACTTATTCAAATCACGGTCATTTCCACTCTAAAACAAGGAGCTGGCAATTTCTATTAATATTCACTCTATTTGACTTTGATTACATCCAATAGCTCGATTAAAAGGGGTATTTAATTAGCAAGCAGCCAGGGCTTTTTGTTTTGGTAGCTGTTTACGTTTTGACGTCATCCTTGCTCCATTGTTGAAGGCTGATTAGGGAGAGATTCGAGAAATCGTGAGCTAGGCTAAAAATAGACATAAATGGATAACATTGGAATCACACTAATCTCCGCTTTACAAGCAATTCGTTTGTATAACATGGGACTCTGCATGCTATGGGTTAAAGTAGGAATTGAGATTGTTCTTGGTCTAAAGCCCTTACAATCACTCAATACACTGGTTTATTGGATATCAAATCCCTTATTTAACGAATGAAAATGCTAATTAATTGTGTCCATGGACGGATGACATCGTGGATCGTCATCGAATACAATCGAGAAAGTGCTTCTTCAGTTTCATATAAAATCAATTAAACCTGAACCACCTGTCTTTTCGTAGGTGTATTTTGGGATAATCCCTTCATTCTTTTTTTAATAAACCAGATACTCAAATATATTTCATAAAAATAAATACAATAAAAAATGTTGCATTTTCAACACTGCTATGGTAACAGGCAATCAACCATGAACATTAAGATGTCGCCATAGCAACTACAATAATAGTAGCGTTACACCCATTGTAATGTTTATATGGAACAGGGCCGTTTGTTGATTAAACTGAAATCGTTACCTAAAAATTGTGAACTCTATACGGGATGAGTGAAGGATGGGTGCATATATATCAACATTTGATTTAGATGAAATTTTTGTGAAAGGGAATGGAAATCTCTACTTTGCATGATTAAAAAAAAGTTACAATTGTTAGATTGCGATTCGTTAATTTGGAAATTTGGGAATTGTACTTTTCTAAATATAAGAAAATGAATTCGGGTGTTTTATGTGCTTACAACGACTTGAATGTGGAGTGGTTTGGGCTTACCTTGGTTGTATCCGTTGGACGGCTTGTAGTGGTATCCAGTGCCCTGCGGACACATGGCTCGGAATTCAGCTGCATATACATAAGGAAAACAAATAAATAAGAAAACAACCATTAAAGTTTCTCAATAACACCTTTTCACTTTTACACATTTCTTATTGAAGCCATAATTTTTGCATCTAAAACATGGTAGATGCGATGTTGCATGCACGCTATTGACCCGTTCAGGACTGACTGATTGTACTACAACATGTATTCTCCATAGACATAAGCCCGAATATTCGGAACTAGTCCTGAACGGGTTAAAATCTAAGGGATACGCAAAAATAAGACCCCCATCCCCCCCCCCCCCCCCAAAAAAAAAACTTTCTCTATACCCCATCTCCGTTGTCTATGGTTATGCCCATTCCTTATCCAACCCCCAACTGTGCTTGGACCCATGTCATGCTCAAGCTGCCACATCAATGCATCTCTGAATCTGTGTGGTGGGCATGCACGACCCCTATTAAAGCTAATGTACCCCAATAATGGGAATCATTTCTACCCTTTCCTTCCCTACCCCATCTATTTGCTCATCTTTGCTGCCCATGGCTACACCCCACTCCTTACCTGAGCCCTTGTAGGGACATCGCTGGCACCTGGTACCCCATGCGATGCCCAAGCGGGGTGGGCGTGCCCCCCCCCCCCCCCCCCCACCCCCTCTATCCCCTAATCTTTGCTGCTCGTGGCTACACCCCACTCTTACCTGAGCCCTTGTAGGGACATCGCTGGCACCTGGTACCCCAGGCGAGACCAGGGTGCAGCAACACTGCATCTGAGTGGTGGGTATATGCCCCCCCCCCCCCCCTCCCCATGGGAATCGTTAACTCCCCTCTATATTCCATCCCCGCTGCCCGTCGCTACACTCCATCCTTTACCTGATCCCTTGTTGGGACATCTTTGGCACCTTGTTCCCCATGCGATGCCAAGACTACAGCAGCACGTACTGCATCTGGGTGGTGGACATGTGCCCCACCCCCCCCCCCCCCCCGTAGGAATCATAAACACCCCTCTATCCCCGGCCCACACCACTCCTTACCTGAGCCCTTGTAGGGACATCGCTGGCACCTGGTACCCCAGGCGAGGCCCAAGCTACAGCAGCACTGCATCTGAGTGGTGGGCATGCGTGATCCTCCGTAACACTGGCTGTCCAGGACTCGGGTGTAGCAGATCTGTTTCACTGACACTATGGAGACAAGGTTAATAGACAATGGAACATTATACTTTGTATTAATTTAAGTTATGTTACTATTTTGATTCAAGTATTGTATTAAGTCCCTAAAGGGCCTCATGAAATGATTACTGTCTCACATGTGACCAAGAACGCATGTAGATCACAGAAAGAGACAATCCGATGAAAATGCAATATTCTACTCCTCCTTTTTTTTATCTTAAAATTTTTCAAATTCACGTTTAGTTCATGAAATTAAAACACAAAATAATATCAATGGTTAATTATGTAACAGAGAACGTAAAATTCGTTGAGCCATGTGCATTATCGTTAGTTGCCCGTGTGTTTACTTATAATACATGAGAACAAAAAAAAAAGGTGCTAAAATTATATATAATTGTTTGAATAATGCAATGATTCATTGACATAATACATACATCATCCCATCCCGTCACTATTATGACCTAGAGTGATATGCAAGTGATTATGGACACATCACTCTTCGCAGACATTGAGTCATGTGACCAGGCTAGCGGAGGGGTTTGGGGGTCAACCCTCTTCCGCCCGCAATCACTTCACACCTCCAATATCCACTATTGAATCAATCATACACCTCTATGACTACCCTGTCATCAGATATTTTACAGGTCTATCAAACCTTTAGGGGTTGGATAGGGAGGGGAAGAGCACTGGACGGGGGTAGCCACAGCCCCCTGAAGGCCGGGAAAGGGGTGTAAGTGTGTGAGACACGTGACCTCGTTCCAATTCCTGTACAGGAAATAACCTGAAGTGGGTTTGCACCAGGTGAATGCCCTCTACGCGCAGGTTGCGTTGTTAATTCGTCTTTATGCAAAAACTATTCAAGATATTGTGCTCACAAAATATGTAATTATATATGGCGGATGGTATATTAATTTTTACACAAGGTTCATGTCAAATGTATCCGATATTACATGTATAGCCGGGTTAATGACTGATAGAACGTTAACATAGATTTGCTTGGCTTTTCATGCTGTCCCAGGTCTGTTTAAAAACCAATACCCTCGACCAGTGACAATAAAACAAATCGCTTTTTAATCCTCTGGCAAGATTCTACAAACCAAGGTTTCCAACCATTGCATACATATCGCATTCAATTACGCTAAAAGAACTATCCCATCCTTAAACTACCATTCCATAACTCATTGGTTCGGGCTGGTTTTCATTTCATGATATAAGTAAATGTTTTTACTGCTGTGTGTTAGGCATATGAATTCATGGGCGATAAGAGGTCACCTCAAATTGTTTATTATTTCACACCATTTTATATATTGTCCGTATATAAAGGAAATTAATTGTCCCTCACGACCCATCCAGACACCCATCGATGATGTCATTTTAACGGTAACCACAGCGTTTATAATTGTTACAAAATGATGACTAAAAGTTTATTGTCCCATATAGTAAATGTATTATATACCATGGCTCACAGTGGGCGAAGGCAATGGGTTAGTTGAAGTCATCTTAGCAAGTGACCTTCACATTAAACGCTTCAAAAACTTTACAGAACAAAATAATGATCATAACCATAAAGTCAGGAATGATACTACGTCTGGAACATCATCATAAATCTTGCCAGTAATAATAGTCGAGACCATAAAACCCCCTACCAGTGTTTCATGATAAAAATCTGCGTAGAAAATTGACATTTATTGCTGTATTCTTTAGAAATAATAGAAAATTAAAATACTTCATACCCTTACTACAATAAGATCTCATCATAATAATATGATATTTATTTCGATAAGCCCAGTATTCTATCTAGCTAATGTAAGAGTCGATACCAGTTTCCAGTATCTTCGGGATCTAATGTTTGAATTCTTTAATCTGTGGTCCCCTTGTTCTTCCGAATAAATTGAAATGTGATTATTATTTTTTGTCGAACCTGATTTCCAAAATTCCGTGAACATGGCACCGATGATTGGGGTTAGTAATGTGTATTTAATTGCATGCCGAGAAACGGAGGTCGTGTGCAGTCCTGGTTTCATTAATCGAACAGGTATCATTACATAGAAAATCAGCTGATGCATTGAACGCATTCCGCTTCATATTAAATAATTTAACAATCATATAATGTACAGGGCTGGCATACCTGGAGTCCTTGGACGTGCATTGTATCATGATTTACTCAACTTACACGCACTATTATTCTACATAATCACAGTTTATTATAACATTATTATTTCTCCACTACCTGTCTGCATGTGCAGCTCGTAAAAATCACATTTTAAATTTGTTATAACAAATCTATTATAACTAATGCGTATTGTAATCAATGACAAAAAGGACACGGCACACTTTACAGAACCTTCCGGTATTTCATTTCCGATGGTGGACATTAAATTAATATGATTTAAACTAGATCAGGTTTTCATATCAATGTAGAATGTGATTATCTTGTTCGACATTGGTCAAGAGAAATGCTGTGAATATATCAAGTGGTGTGAGGGAGAATATGAAGTTATTACATTACTGTTTGGAGGGGATTCTTATTTATCATAACTTTAGCCCATGCAGTATCAAAACATTTCTTTCCAAGGCATCCAAATGTCAAGTTATGTCCTTATTCACGTTTCATAATGCTGAAGAAATGTTTGAATTGTAATATTTGAGAAATATACTGTCTAGCAAGAAATAATGCATGAATCCGTCTCAGAGAAAAATCGGGATAAATCTACTAACTCTTGAATAAACTATGAATAATATTATGGCCTTGTGGAACAAGGGTTTCGAATTTCGGTGTGATAAAACAAATGATGAGCAGAACCCGATTAGTCATGAACTGATCGTCTGCATGATCATCCAAGGATAAATCATTGTCATCACCATCAGATATTGTTATCACTTCGACCTACATTCAAGCATTTTCTGCAAACGCTCATGCACATTATATATTGTAGGCAGTAAATATTTCATTCCATTATATTTCCATTAATTTAAGCACCGCAATCTGTTTCCCCTTTGCCAATTAGTTTAAATCATTAACCAATAAACGATGAACATAATTCTGAAACCATGATAGTCCCTTTAATCACACTCATCTTTTGAACGGAATGGAAATGTGAAAAACCGAAACTTGTCCCATGATTTTATTGTTAATATGAGAACAACAAGATATGAGACAACCACTATAGTTCCAAGTAAGTTAGAGTATTTGGACGATGTTACTAAGTCCCTTAAGTCGGGCAACTAAATTACATTTATGACTTTGTTATAGTTAATGATCGTCACTGCACATTTCTAGATTTCTTCAACCCCCCCCCCCCCCCCCCCCCCCCCTGCCAGCCCCCTCTACTCGTCCCTCTGGATCCGATGTTTGCCGGTTTATTTAGCCAATTTAAAATGTTTGCCAATTTCATTACTTCTCATAAAGCTCAGCTAATAAATTATGCTGAAATCAGTCTAGGACAACAATAGACTCCTCTTTTCAAGGAACATAGCTGGTAGCTTTCATTGAAATTTATTATTTCTTGATATTCGATTTCTGTGAATGTCATATTTTATATCAAAATGTCAACAAAAAATCTCTGAAAAATAACCACATAAAATGTTTCAATTTGCGGTGTTATTTCAGCAATGCATATTAATCATTTAAGATAATTAAATAAATTAAGATATATTGGTCATAAAATCGTGATTCAACGCATGCCGGCGACAGGCGTAATGCTCGACTAATAATGACAGTGATCATGAGAAACAAATAAATGGTATGCAATAAAAACAATTCCACTACAATTCCATCAAATTAAAATATAATGGCATTACAATCAAAACTTCCCCATTTTGAAGCAAAGATCATTGCATGGTCAAGCATATTATTGGTCGTAAATTTAAGTACAATATGAAAACCATTGGAGTGGTCAAGTGAAATGTCGCCATCGGGTTGTGACCAGTGACATTATAAAACTCAATAAACATATCATTTCCGACTTTAATTTGATTAAGAGTTTGAATGGAAATTCTGCGAAACGTCCGAAGGCCTATACTGCCTGTATTGTCGGTATAGAAAGGGGTAGAAAGGGAAGTACAGTTTTATCGTGAATGGCATGTATATATTATATGAATAATAATTCGCAATTGACTACCGTAGGCATTCACTATATAGAAATCATGATCAGACTGCATACATGTATGGGGTTTCAGTAATGGTGGACTCGAAGTACAGTTGTATTATAACAATTTAAATTGATTATTTCATCATGCTGTGGCGTGGCGTGGACTTTTAGTTATAAGCTCATTGCACATGTTATAAGAGCACACTACATAAACATCTAATGTTTCTTTTTTTGTTCTCTATATTGTTTCGTTAATACAGTGGCGTAGCGACGGGTTGAAGGCATAGGGGCACGTGCCCCCCCCCCCCCCCTAAACAAAAATTAATAAATAAATAAATACAAAAGTTAAAAAAACGAAAATAATAATAATAACAATATAATTATAATTATAATAATAACAATAATAATAATAACATTTAAATAATAATAATAATAATAATAATAATAATATGAAGTCAAAAACAATCAGAGAAATACGTAAGTATGTGCCCCAAATGACTCGCGTGCCGCCCCCCCCCCCCCCCCACCTCCAATCAGTCTGACTACGATACACCACTGCGTTATATTTGGGGCACGTTCCCCCTCCCTATATAGCTAATCCACTAATCATGCCCTTTGAACAACAACATGAATCACAACCGTATTATCATGATTATAATTTCATTTTGAAATTACATTTTTTAAATGGTAAAAATACAAGCATTTGACATGCTGCATATGGGAAAAATATGATTTTGTTTCCTTAATTGTATACAAAACAGATCAGAATGATATGTAATCGGTTGAAATTGTAGATGTTATCCATTTTACAGTCTGTACAAAACTTCCAGAAAGTGTCCTATGAACAATTATTGACTTTGCCAAATAAAAACAAAGTTAGTTAGTTATCCAACAAAACAGTGAGTTATAAAACGATTTGTTTGGTCATTAATAATGTAATTATTCATTATTTTTAATACACTAATAAAATGCACATCTCAGTACAACTCTATGCATACTCAAGGTCAGCATATAATTGGACTTTGTTTTAAAAATAAATCATAATTGCATTAGTTATTGTAATTACACATTCCGTTTATTTATGTTGAACCAATACATTTATTTCGTCCAATTCAGTTTGCCTAAAACAGTACTTTACATTAAAACAAATACATTGTCATTGATCTGTACCCACGTTATGACTCAGGACGCAACGCAGCTTAACTAAAAATAACATCAAATTTCGCAGAATGGAATATAATAGTTATTTATCAATAATTTAATAAATTATGCAGCATTACTTCATTTTCATTTGTTTACATCCTATCAAGTTTCAATTTATGAAATGCGAGGTAGTTTGGTCTCTAATCCAAGTACTGTAATTCAAATCCCCATGAGCTTCGGGTTGTTAAAGTGAATTGAACGAGTTTGAGTTTAGTTCTACGTTATTACAACGTCAGTACATTATTAAATTATGAATCCCTTAAATCTGTCATTTTAATCGCACAAAGCAATGTTTAAATATTTATAATTATTGTATTGGATTCATGCCGTAGATGTTGATGACTACTAACCGGTACCTGTTTGAAATGCCATATTATTTAAATTAAAACATAAAGGAAACTGACTAGAAATAGTTTGAATGACTGAAAATGAGCAAAGAAAAGTAGGCTTCGCCGGGAATCGAACCCTAGACCTCCGGATTGCTAGACCGCTGTAGAGAGTCCGTAGGAGACAAGCTTTCAATCCAATCAGGATCTTCGTCCGGGCAGAAGTGTCCGTTACTATTAGGACATACTATGGACTATAAAGACAACATAAGTTTGAAAAGCCTTATCTTAGCAAAATCGCATACATGTAGATCAAAATATAAAATCTTTTGCATATCTAAATATGAGAGAAGATTCTAAACCAAAGCTTTCACGTTAATAAACAAAATAAAATAAAATAAAATAAATAAATATACAAAAAACATTTATATACATTTTTTGTCCCGATCCAGGCACTTGCAATAACACAACAGCTACAACACCAATGTAGCAATATTAGATTCGAGGTGCGTAGCACCAGGCATAGCAAGGTAGTTATATGGGATTAACTGCGGGGGTGCGTAATGTATCCCCTGATCAGAATAAATCCCTGCATATCCAGGCCCCAGGTGCGTGCCAAGGTAAACATGGTGAACGTGCAGCATTGGATTACAATTCATTTCCAGTTCGCTATATATAGTACTGTCATTGGAGCTCTGGGTAAACGGTCACTCGTGTATTAATTGATTGAATGATTCTTATCAGAAATAGCCACGATTAATTTACCTGTTCTATGTATAGAACGCAGGCCGCAGGGTACTGTAGGGCCAGCGAATCCTTACATTTTAATTAGCCTAATGAAAGCAAACTTATCTCATTCATGAGATACAAGAGATTTTAATATCCAGGAGATTTTACAAAAAAATCCAAAATAACTAATGAACTACTTTCTGTTTTAAGTTCACATTTTGATTTTATTTGTATTTTTAGAGCTCGGTACTGTTCGTTTTCTGAACAATAAGTACAATTCTTATTTGAACAATTCTAGAAACGTTGTAAATCGTAATAACACATGGGGAACCCTGCCTAGAGAGAGGAAGTTTCTAACTGGAAGTGAATGGAGGAGAAACCCCAGAGGAAGAGTCTCATCTGAGACGTGAGGTGGAGAGGTTGTCCCCCTCACGTCATCTCGTTACCGTGGTTACGGGTCAATGCCATCATGTTAATATTGTCCTTTCATTACAAGTCAAAGCCCTATGTATATTATAGTGTCCATCGATTGTTGCCTTCCTACGTTTCATTAACCCGGGGCCACTTGTCCACTATTGTTAAGCATTGAAAGATACGTACTGAGGTCAGTCCTCTACACGTTATGTAACTGCCACTCAAGACAAAAGTACCAACGCTGGAACGGATGTTGATTAATAAATCGAATGTTCGAAGTATTTATTCGCACAACAGTGCCGTGAAACTCGTTGGCTGGACATCATTGCCTTAAAGCAGCATAAATACGAAATTAAGAGGGCATTTTTGAACGATGTTATCCCTCGGATCGAAATCCAAAATGGCGAAAAGCACTCGATGGCGCATTAATACACCCAAGTCATATTGAGTTAAACATAATATATATGGGAGAAGTCTCGTTGGAAGAAGGGTTTTGACTTGTTATAACAATCATAACATTTATAAGAGTTATTCGAATTATTCAGATAATCAAACCTTTAAATACAAAAACAGTTATCTGCCTGCAAATGAGGAACTATATCTTCAGCGCGCATATAAATTATGCGCGTCAATGTAATCAATACTCAAATCAGTGCACGCGAATAAATTGCGTTAAAAACCACAAAAGATTGTGCGGGCTAAAGGCTCGCCCACGGAGGCTCGCCCACGGAGGCTCGGGACGTTCAATGCAGCACACAAAGTGCGTGCGATGCTCAATCTACATTATTCATTGCATAATCTCACTGGCAGCAGCCACACTCCCACCCAAGAATCACAAGTGATTTCTTTACTTTCAATTATCTTAAATACAATTCAAATTATTAATCAAAAGTACGATCCTAACAAAGTATGTTACAATCAAACAAAATTTTAGGATGTCAATGAAAAGGGATGTGAGGACTACCAAAAATAATCAAGGTCACACTAAGCGACTATTTAGAGTTAGGAATCAAGACGATCAGTTTGTGAACAGGTCTTTCGAGGACAGTTCTCTTGTGGAGAGGCTTTCCGTGCTTGTCTAGGTCTCGAGTTGCCATGACAAGCTTTACTTTGCGAACTAAGCCGTCATCGCTGGGGAACGTCTCAACAACCTTAGCAATGCTCCAGTCTGTTCTGCATAGGCCTTCATCTTTGAGTATGACTATGTCGTTCACTTCAAGGTTCCGTTGCGGTTCTGTCCAAATCTTTCTGGGTTGGAGAGTATGCAGGTACTCTTTCTTCCATCGAGCCCAGAATAGATTTGTCAAGTATTGGACACGTCGCCATCTTTTCCTCAGATAGAGGTCCTCTTTCACAAATTTCCCTGGTGGAGGCATCACAAGGCCTGATTTCATAGTCAGGACGTGATTTGGAGTCAAGGGGAGTGGGCCGTCTGGAGATTCCAAGTTCTCAACAGTCAAGGGTCGACTGTTGACGATGGCCATAGCCTCGTATAGAAATGTTCGAAGAGATGATATACTGAGTTGAGTTCCTGACTGCTCCAGTATGCCATCGAGAACATTTCTGACATTCCTGATTTGCCTTTCCCAGACTCCTCCCATGTGACTTGAAGAGGGGGGATTCAACTTGAATTCACAATCAAGTTTCAGGAGTTGGGTTGCTACTTGATCTCCATCCAGTTCACGTAGGGCTTGCTTCAATTCGTGTTTGGCACCGATGAAGTTTGTACCTTGGTCGCAACGAATGAGGCGAACATTTCCCCGGATTGCGATGAAGCATCTCAATCCATTGAGAAATGCATCTGTGGACATGTCGTCCAACACTTCGATATGCACAGCTCTCATCGACATGCATGTCAGAATGAGTCCATACCGCTTCAACTCCTTTCGTCCTTCTTTGATGATGAAGGGTCCAAAGCAGTCTAGACCACAGTAGGTGAAAGGGGGAGAAGGTTCTAGTCGGTCTTGTGGTAGATCAGCTGCCTTTTGTCCTTTCGGCTTGCCTCGATGTTTGATGCAGTGAATGCATTTGCTGATTAGAGAAGAGACAATGCGTCTGCAACCAGTGATCCAATATCCACCCGAGCGAATAGCATTGATGGTCATGTTTCTTCCCTGATGTGCTGTTCTCTCATGGTAGCGCCAGACGATGAGTTTTGAGAGGTGGCTTTCCTTCGATAGGATGACAGGATGTTTTGCGCCGTACATCATTTCAGCCTTCTTCAACCGACCTCCCACCCGTAGCAGATCGTGATCATCGAGGAACGGGTCAAGCTGTCTCAATGGGTTGCATTTCGAAATGGTTGAGCAGCCCATTTTGATCTGTTTTCTTTCGTCGTGAAAGGCTTCTTTTTGGATTGCTCGGATGAGATTCCTCTCTGCAACTTGCTTTGATTCTATTTCATCAATGCGCAATCCTTTTCGTCTGTAGCAGCACTTCACTATCACTGCGACTGCAGTTAGTGCATTCTGTAGGCTTGAGAACCGAGTCAATCTGGCTTCAAAGGATGTGAAGTTCTTTGCCTGTGTTGCATGAACTGTGGCGGATTTCACTTCAACATCGTCTGCAGAGACTTCGGCAGTGATCTCTTGAGGAGAAATCTCACTCTCCCAAAGAAATGAAGGTCCTGTTAGCCAGTTTGACGACAACATCTCTTCCGTTGTCAATCCACGAGATGCATGATCTGCTGGATTCTCAGCGCTGGCTACGTAGCTCCACTGTTCAGGGCGTGAAGTCTGGAGAATACGTTCTACGCGGTTGGCAACAAACATGTGGAAACGCTTTGTTTCATTTTGAATGTAGCCTAGCACGACCTTTGAGTCGGTCCAGAAGTGGTGCTTGGCAGACTTGTAGTCAAGTTCATTGCTCAGGATATTTGCGATTTTCACTGAGCAAGTAGCTGCCTGGAGTTCTAGTCTTGGGATCGTCGTTGGTTTCAGAGGGCACACTCGTGCTTTTGCCATGACCAAAGAACAGTGAACATCACCACTTTTGTTCTTCAGCCGCACGTAAGAGCATTGGCCATATCCTGACAAGGAAGCATCGGAGAAGTGGTGAAGTTCAACTTCTGTTGGCTTTCCAAAGTCTTGTGGTTGGAAGCAACGAGGGATCTTGATTGAGTCCAGTTTCAACATTTCTTGTCTCCACTTTTCCCATTGTGGACGGAGTTCCTCGGGTACAGGATCGTCCCAGTCCATCTTGTTTCTGCACATCTCCTGCAAGATTAGTCTCCCAACGAGAACAAGAGGTGCAATCAGACCCAGAGGATCGTAGATGGATGCGACAGTGGCAAGTAACCCACGTCTGGTCAGAGGGTTGTCTTTGAGCGCGAGTCTGAAGCAGAACTCGTCTGAGTCTATGCACCATTGTAGGCCGAGTGCTCTTTCAATGGCTGTCGATTCATGCTGACCGAGTTCTAGGCTTGTTTTGGCACCGGCAGCACGTTCCGACTCTGGAATGCTGCTTGTCACTCGTGGATTGTTGCATATGAATTTGTGCAGACGTAGATTGCCTTGTGCACACATGCTGACTGCCTTTTTGATAAGGTTAATGGCATTTTCTTCGGTAGACTCACACTTCAGGCCATCATCGACATAGAAGTTTCTTGTGAGGAAGTCAGCAGCTTCTACACTGATTTCCTTGTGGTCTTTGGCGATTTGTTTCAAACCGAAGTTGGCACATCCTGGAGAGGAAGTTGCGCCGAAGAGATGGACTTTCATTCTGTAGTCCACTGGGGTCTTGGATAGATCCCCATCCTCCCACCACAGAAACCGAAGGTAGTCCTGATGTTGCCTTGATACCCGAAACTGATGGTACATCTTTTCTACGTCACAGGTGAAGGCGATTGGTTCCTGCCGAAACCTGCACAGGACTCCTATCAGTGGGTTGATGAGGTCAGGCCCTTGTAGAAGGTGATCGTTTAGACAAGTTCCTTGATAACGGGCGCTGCAGTCAAATACAACTCTGACTTTGTCCGGCTTTTTTGGGTGATATACCCCATGGTGTGGGATATACCAACTGGTGGAAATGTCCAGTTCACCTGCTGGAACCTTTTCTGCGTCCCCTCTATCAAGAATCTCCTTCATGAATGTCATGTAGTGGTCTTTGTACCTGGGCCGTTTTAGGAGCTGACTCTTGAGCCCTATGAGTCGACCCATGGCAGCTCGACGATTGTTTGGGAGTATCGGATTACCTTTCTTGAAAGGGAGAGGCATTTCGTAGTAGCCGTCATCCCTTTGTTGGACTCCATCGCCAACGATCTGCAGAAACTTCTTGTCTTCTTGAGACATGGTGTCGTGACCATTGATCTCATGGAAGTCCTTTTCCATCATCTGAAGGAAGTCTGCAGTCGTGACCTCCTTTACTTGGGATTTGCAGACATACTGTATGTTTGCTTGACTGTCATTTGAGATAGGTGCCTCTACTCTCATACTGACAGTGCGATATGTTTGACCGAAGGTGTCAAAGTTCTCCGCAGTATTTGTCTGCGCACCTCCGACGATACTCCATCCCAATTCTGTCTCCACAGCGTAGGGCTCCTCATTTCTACCAGAAATGCAGTTCAATGGGGCAAGAGCCTGTGCGCAGTTATATCCAATGAGCAGACCTATTGGACAGTCTTGCTTCGGTACGAGGAGGTTCGAGATGCTGTGAAGATGAGGCCAGCGATCAGCTGTCGAAGGTGTGGGGATATGGGCTTCGTTCATTGGGATTGAGCACCTAGAATATGCAGGAGGGAGGGATATCTTCGTGGATGATCTGAATCCCCGAACGAGAAGATTGTCAAATCTCCTGCATGGTATCTTCGTGCTTGTGTCAGTCATCGTTGTTAGCCTCAATGTGGCAGCTTCCGAGTGTGCTTGAACTTCATCTCCGACACCATCCACAATGAAAGTTGTGTCTGACATTGTGTCCAGTAGAGCGTACACAAGAATTTCTTGCTCTGGATGATGTACGCTGGATACAAATACTGGTAGAATCATTGAAGTAAGGGAGCGTTCTGTATCCGATTCGACTTTGTGGTTAGTGGATTCTTTGTCTTTGGTCGTATCGTCGGTCTGTGATCCAGATTTTTTGTCCAGAGTAGGGCGTTTGAAGGAGTCGTCGTGAAGGCTGGTGGGGTGACGTTTATTGCACACCTTACACTCACTCCTCTTCGGGCAGTCTTTCGACATGTGGCCTCTGTTTAAGCACCCAAAGCAGAGTCCTCCTTTCTTGACGAATTCTCTCCTTTCATCCATCGATTGTCGCCCAAAGTTTCTGCACTCTTCTAATGCATGGCTTGGCCGATTGCAGAAGATGCAGGTTCTTTGGGAGGTGCCTGGTTTGACAGTTGTGGCGTATGCCGTCCTTTTCTGAAACACAGGTCTTTTACTCCCTTCGGTCTGGTGTGGGCTATGTGTGTGTTTTTCCTTTCCTGACCTTGTCGCCTCGTAGGTCACGTACGGGTCATTAGCGATGTCCGCTTCTTCGGCCAGGAAAGACACAAACTCCTGGAAAGAAGGATATCTTCCATTTCCTTTTTTGAGTTTTGCCACGATGCGATTCCATCGATGTCCTATCCAGTCAGGGAGTTTCGTGCAGATTTTATTGATCTCGCGCATGTCGTTTAGGATTTCCAGGTCTTTTATTTCTGCTGACGCCACAAGACATTGTTGAAGGAAGTCAGTCAGATGTTGGAGGCCTTTGTTGTCTCTATTAGAAACTCTTGGCCATGTGTCCAGTCTGGTGCGGAAGGCTTCGGATATGGTGAAAGGGCTGCCAAAGCGCTTCTCGAGCACCTCCTTGGCTTGTTCGAATGCCTTTTCCGACCTGAGTAGGAAGAATCCACTAACTGCATCCTTGGCCGATCCGCCGAGGTACCTCCTAAGGTAGTGGATTCTCTCATTGACTGGGATGCCTTGACTTTCGATTAGGGTTGTAAAGGCTGACAGCCAGTCGGGATATTGTAGTGGATCACCCATGAAGATAGGTGGCTCCGGTATAGGTAATCTGGTGAGCGTCATCGTCCGGACAAGCGCTTCAGTCAGAGCGTCGTTTCTTTGAGCCTCTATAGATCGAGTTGGATAAAACACTGCTGACTGTGGATTCAAATGCTTTGTCTCAGAGGTGGTTCGATTATGAGATGAAGGGAGATCATCGGCTTTAGAAGTGCTCTCTTGGGCCTTTGGTTTGGGTTCCATCGTTATATCCTTTTTTTGCTTTGGGGATAGGAGCTGAGTCGATGACCTCACAGTGTCGGATGATGCGCCATCGTCCTCACCGTCATAGACTTTTAGTCTTGCAGCTTGCTCCTTCAGCTGCCCCTCGAGTCGTTCTTCTTCGATTTCTCTTCGGAGCTGTGCCATCTTGAGAGAAGCCCTTTTTTTCCGAGCATCTTCTTCTATCTCAAGGCGCTCCAGTTCTTGTTGACGCTCATTTTGTCGTTTCTGCGCTGCAAGCTTCTCTTGCAGAGCTGCGGTTTCAGCTGCAATTACCAATCTCTTTGACGAAATTGCTGATGCTCTCGATGACTTGGAGGTAGTTGACCTTCTTGCGATGGACGACAGTTTCTCGGTGGAAACAGTCGCTACGATTCTAGAGATTGCATCAACAACAAGTGGGGAGAGCTTGTCTAAGTGAGTCACAATCTCTTCTGTGTCGTCTTGAATTTCTGAAAGTTCTTCTGCGATTTGCTGAAGCGATTTAAATCTCGCAGAAATATCAGTCTTGCTGATGGAGAGTTCGTCATGCTTTATGGGTACACTATCTAGTAGTTTGCCAGTGTTTTTTAGGATTGTCAAAATATCGAGATGCTCTGCGTAAAATTTGCCGGTTAACTCATCTTCACGATTTTGTCTTGCCTTTTCTGTTGGCTTTCGAGTGCGGGTAGAACGGCGCATGTTAGTTGCAGAAACATCATCAGCTATTTCTACCTCAGAGTCTGTGTCTGTGTGATGTTCAGGAACATTAATAGCTTGATTTCTATCCTGATCCATTTTGGCAGGCATCACACTACCTTAC
>JBAMJV010005629.1:0-39614 GCA_037951105.1 Echinarachnius parma | reverse complement strand
TGTGTCAAAATTTGAGTTGTTTTCAAAGTTTTGTCTTTTGTAAAAAACACATTTTGAACATGAAAATTGAATAATTTACTGGAATCCTATAATAAATATTTTTAGATATTCAGTACCTCCAGATATTTATTATGATATTGCAAAAAACAGACCGCAAAAAAGTGATAAAATAAAGGAGATATCGTCGTTTGGAAATGTGCCTTCGCGGAGAGCTCTACGGTAGGGTTCAAACCGGAGTCGGTACCCTGTAGAATGAAATAGACGTGATTTTGCACGCCTGAAGATTGGCTGTGAGCCAGCCGGCATGTGGGTTTGTACATCACTGCTTTTAAAGGGATAGTACAGTTTTGGTTTAAAAGGCACTTCAAGAAATAATTAATTTGTGAGGAAATGGAAAAACTAAGTGTAATATTTGGAAGAACGCGTGATTTTAAAGATATAAAACAAACTTTATTTGAAATAAATGTGGGACCCACATGCAACAATTTTAGAAAATATCTATAAAATGCCTACACTTTATTCCAAAATATACCAAATATGTTTTTAAATAGTTGTTTAATAATTATATTGAATCCACTAGCATTTTAATTTAGCCGATGAGGTATGTGTACATAATTTATATAAAATATAAGGTACATGAACATGTTTTAGATCTGTTGGCTATAAAATGCAACAGACCTCTTATCTAGTCAGAGCTGTATGTCTTTATATAGTTCTGTATGTATTCAATGCTCGAAAATAGCACAGGCCTGCTGGCCCAGGGCCAATCAAATTTAGCTTCGGGCCACCAGATTTAACTGATGCTTAATTCCACTGGCCTGAATGGGCAAACAAATATTACAGAATTGTTATTGCTTTTCTTTGTTTGGGGCCACCAGATTCAGGTGTGGGGCCACTAGAGTTTGAAAATCATGTTTTTACTTGCCCTACTGGGCCACAAGGCAAAATAATTGTTCTTCTAGCATTCATGTAGTGGCAAGTTACATGCATTTTTTGGTTTGTTTACTGTAAATGTCACGTGTACACAAGAAGGAAGCTGAGCAAATCCTATGGGGGGAATGACTCATTTGCATTGAAAACAGATTGAATGTGAATTACTTAGACCTTTGGTCCTTGCGAACATCTAGTCTTTTTATTAAAGGAGATCTGATTTGTATAGGTTGTATTAATACCTTGAGGGTCTAATAAAGTCACCGAATGGAGGTAAATATTTCAGCAGAGGCGTCCATTCGTTTGCAAAGCACAATGCATTGGGGGCGAGCATTGTTTGTGAATAATGCTTTCCCCCCCCCCCCCCCCCCCCCCCCCCCCCCCCCCCCCCCCCAAATGAATAGTGTTTTCCGACGCCTCTGTATTTTAGGGGTCAAAGTACAGGATATGTAAGAAGGGGATAGGATAGACAGTGCTTGGAATTAAAGGGGATCACCACGCAAAGAACAACACAGGCTTTTTTTTTGGTACCACTGTATAGATGTCCAACACTCTGCAAAGGGTTGTGTAATTAAAAAACAATGCAATTAATCACACCTTAACTTTATGGAACCAAGTACCAACAGAGCTTTGTTTCCATAAGCGCAGAACGTTTGCGAGTGTGCAAATTCTATACACACAAACGTTTGGTGACAATAGAACCACAAAAGATGCACATACTAGACAACAGACTAGTCTTCTTCTGCAGACCCATGAACGCATCTTTTAGTATCATGTATGGTGATGAGTTTTCAAATTATATACTTTGTCATTTTGTCTGGAAACCTATATTTCTGAACTTGTTGGTGGAATGGACTACTAAAACTATTCCCTTCATTTATAAGAATATTATTTTGGGGTGCTGGTTTTCTTTAGCTATTTTCTTTGGTAACCTTGTTGGGGAAGTATAATCAGGACTTATCAAGTTTTGGTTGCCTGAAACAGGATTTGAGTGGCCCTGAACCAAACAAAAAAAAACATTAACAACTCTGATACATTTGGAGTAAAAATTGGATTCATGAAATGTAGGTGGCCCATAGTTTGAGCAGACCCAGTGCTACTTTCGAGCCCTAACATAGGTGGTGAAGGTGAATGAGAGAGGGCATGATACAAGTTTGCAGAGGGGAATGACAGATTGAAAGAGGAAGTAAATGGAGAAGTAAAATGTGCTGAAACTCACCTGTGGCTGCTAGAGCACCAGACTGTCTGACACTAAGCTTCTCTGGGGACGGGCATAATCAGCAATGCCAGCGAAAACAAGGCACTAGAGAAGAAAGTGCAATCTGTTAGTTTCATTTCTACATCACAGAAAAGTATAGTCATCAAAATAAAATATTAAAAACTCTTAAAGGGACTTAGTAACATTGTCCAAATCCTCAAAATAAAATTGTAATTCTAGCGGTTCCTTTATACCTTGTTGTATTCGTATTAACAATAAAATCATGGGACAGCTTTCGGTTTTTCAAATTTTCCTTTCATTACAAAGATATGTATGATTGAAGTATTTAGATAAGAAAATCTCCGGGCGAGATTTTCATCCCTGTACAAAGTGAATGCAGTGAGTTGGTGCATATCACCCAATATCACTTTGCATTTTCGCTCATTACTTGGCCATACATTGTCCATTTGACCTGAAATTTTCACACAATACCCTGAGGACATATGAGATAACAACAGTATACATTGCATCAACCATTCATCAGTTTTTGCACATCTCAACAAAGTTACTAGATCCCTTTAATGGGTGTAATCAGCAATTCAAACAAAAACAAGGCACTAGAAAAGTGCAATAAATCTGTGAATTAAACATCTAAATCATAAAAAATGACAATTATCACGGTAAGGATCTGTAAATTTCCTTGCCTGGGGAATGTTGCATAGAGAGTTGCCATCAATGACAAAGTTGCAATTAAACGCAATTCAGAAAATACGCCCATTTCAGCTTATTGATTTTTGCATCCTGCAGGCATATTTATTTTCTGACTTGCATATAATTGCAACTTTGTGATTGATCGCGTCACTTTATGCAACACCCCCAAGAATATGAACCACCCTGTGCCATGGGGATAATTACTAGGATGTGTGTTACTTTGACTGTGTACAAATAGCCATTCTTAATTCATAATATTTATCTGCTTAAATGAAGAATAGAGTGTTCAGGTTGAATGTGAACTAATTAAATAGCGAGAGTCGTATACAGCCTAGCTTTCGATCCTAGCAGAATCTTCGTCAGGGCACAAATGACAGTTACTACAGAAAAAACACAGAATATATACCAACATAAACACATGTATGGAAGGGGGGCTGGAAAGAGGAAAGGAGGCGGAGACACACAACAATGAAAGCAACTGTGAGTGGGTGAGTGTCAGGACTGCTTGACCAATCAGGTCAAACAGGCATGGGTGGGTCCTTAAGTGGCTGCAGTCAAATAAAATGTGATGAGAGTGTAAGGCTTAGAGAAGAATAGAGGTAGGGAGGATCAAAGAAATGAATCAAGAAATGGAAAGAGACATGTGAACAAAAGACAGTTGATGAGGTGTGGGAGTGCACTGGGGCACAGAGAGGGGAGGAACAATAGAAGGGATTATGAGTGTAGGGGATGGGAGGAGAGGATTAGGACAAAGAAAGTGAAGTGAAGTGTGTAGCAGGATCGGATGAATAGGATAGGCGAGTTCAAAGGAGAGAGTGGAAAGGATGAGGACCCAGTGGGTGATGATATGTAGGGAAGCAACATAGACAAATGAATGGGACAGGGAGTGTAAAAGAGATAGTGAACAAAAGGAAGCCTAAATAGGTAGGTAATCAGAGGGAAGGTGGAGAGACAAATGAGGGTGGAACAATATGATCAAAATAGAGGTGGAACTATGCATGATGAGAATGTGGATGTGTATGAATAAGCCCATGTCTATGGACAGTGTACCTAAAGAGAGAAATTAAATGCACAAAGTATAACATATTAATAAACTAACATGATAATGTCTATGAATGGTGACAGTGTATATAATGTAATCTCAAAGAAAACTAAAATGAATATATGGGGAAAATAAAATGGGAAATAAGAATTAGAATAGTATGTGGAACAAAGTAAAGTGGGGGTGTAAACAAACAAATGGTGGTGCAGACGATGAAGGGGAGAGATGCAAAGGTTAATCACTGCCTTCTTGGATGTGCAGAGTCTGTGGCATGCAGTACGTAGGCGAAACCAGGAACACCCTCAAGAGACGCTTTTACGGACACAGATCCACCATCCACACCTCCAAACATGACGCCCCAGTCGGCAACCACTTCAACCTACCTAATTCACTCCATATCTGACATGATTCTACAGGGAATAGAATCTCTAGGTAACCGCCCGGACACACTCCGCTCCAGCAGAGAGAAGTATTGGATAAGACGTCTCTGCACCATTCATCCCCGTGGTCTCAACATCCAAGAAGGCAGTGATTAACCTTTGCATCTCTCCCCTTCGTCTGCACCACCATTTGTTTGTTTACACCCCCCATATCGATACTTTACTTTGTTCCACATACTATTCTAATTCTTATTTCCCATTTTATTTTCCCCATATATTCATTTTAGTTAGGTGGGCTGTACATCATACAGACCACCTCATAATTTCGTTAGAATTGCCTTTATTTATTTATTTATTATTCTTTATTTTTCTTATTTCTAATCACTTTTTTGTTAGCAAGATAACTTGAAATGGCTCAATCAAGTGCCTTGAAATTTGGCACACATATATATAGGCATATGGACAAAGCAAAATAAGGTTTTGAACCCTGACCTTGACTGATGACGTCATCTAGGCGCCATTTTGTAAAATTTTCTGAATATCTTCTCATGATCATATCTTCATAACGAAAAGTTGTTTCTCATTCATATTTATCATGATCAAGGTCAATATCCGTCCGGTCAATTTCAGGTCAAAAAACGCGCGCGCATGCGTACGTGCGCGCGTCAGCGCGCGCGCAAAATTTTAAAATGTTCAAAATCGTCGCAAATTCATTTTGGATACGTTTTAGGCCATTTTAAGCATTTTACGAAAAAACGCGCACACGCGCATGCGCGCGCGTTTTCGCGCGTACTGGCATTTTGCAACATAGAATCGCCGAATTTTCTCTGTTATCATATTTAGCCCATGTTTCCAAGCATTTTGATACCTTGTTCACCTTTTTCTGACTAGTAAAAACGCAATGAGCTTCCGTTCAAGAAACATGTCCGTGCGCGCGAGCTCTTGTAATACATAGCATATATGGGCAAAAACATGCCTATACAAAATTCATTGTAACTCTTCAGAATGGATGGGAACTCCCAAGTTTTTTTTCATATTTGGATAGATTATGAGTCGGAGATATGATTTCATGTCTCATTTGACCCTCAATTAACTCATGGCGTCATCATAATGGCCTCCGAACTCAAAATTTCAATTTGCATATTATGACGTCAGCATATTTTTGGAAAATTTATTGTATCTCTGTAAATATTGATCGATTTTCTTCCAAATTTTGATATGTTCTATCTGAGACAATTCTCTACAAATGTGATGATCACGATTTTTCATTTTGACAAAGGCATCATGGCGTATTTTTGCGATTTAAGGAGGTATGTCATTTTTTCACATTTTGCTTGTATTCTCTATGGGACATGACTTTTTTCAAAACTGGATTCTACATTCCCGTCTTTCGCGACCAATATCTTCTTCGTTTTAGCTTCGTTTACGCTGAACTTCGAGTATGTTGTAGCTGAGACAATAAGCTATCTCAAATGAGCCCTTGATTATGTCTTTAATTTTAGTTCGACCAGCCCACCTATACTTGTTCTAAACAAGTATTACAATTCTAGTTATTATTATTATTCTTTATTTTTCTTATTTCCAATCACTTTTTTGTTAGCAAGATAACTTGAAAATGGCTCAATCAAGTGCCTTGAAATTTGGCACACATATATATAGGCATATGGACAAAGCAAAATAAGGTTTTGAACCCTGACCTTGACTGATGACGTCATCTAGGCGCCATTTTGTAAAATTTTCTGAATATCTTCTCATGATCATATCTTCATAACGAAAAGTTGTTTCTCATTCATATTTATCATGATCAAGGTCAATATCCGTCCGGTCAATTTCAGGTCAAAAAACGCGCGCGCATGCGTACGTGCGCGCGTGAGCGCGCGCGCAAAATTTTAAAATGTTCAAAATCGTCGCAAATTCATTTTGGATACGTTTTAGGCCATTTTAAGCATTTTACGAAAAAACGCGCACACGCGCATGCGCGCGCGTTTTCGCGCGTACTGGCATTTTGCAACATAGAATCGCCGAATTTTCTCTGTTATCATATTTAGCCCATCTTTCCAAGCATTTTGATACCTTGTTCACCTTTTTCTGACTAGTAAAAACGCAATGAGCTTCCGTTCAAGAAACATGTCCGTGCGCGCGAGCTCTTGTAATACATAGCATATATGGGCAAAAACATGCCTATACAAAATTCATTGTAACTCTTCAGAATGGATGGGAACTCCCAAGTTTTTTTTCATATTTGGATAGATTATGAGTCGGAGATATGATTTCATGTCTCATTTGACCCTCAATTAACTCATGGCGTCATCATAATGGCCTCCGAACTCAAAATTTCAATTTGCATATTATGACGTCAGCATATTTTTGGAAAATTTATTGTATCTCTGTAAATATTGATCGATTTTCTTCCAAATTTTGATATGTTCTATCTGAGACAATTCTCTACAAATGTGATGATCACGATTTTTCATTTTGACAAAGGCATCATAGCGTATTTTTGCGATTTAAGGAGGCATGTCATTTTTTAACATTTTGCGTGTATTCTCTATGGGACATGACTTTTTTTCAAAACTGGATTCTACATTCCCGTCTTTCGCGACCAATATCTTCTTCGTTTTAGCTTCGTTTACGCTGAACTTCGAGTATGTTGTAGCTGAGACAATAAGCTATCTCAAATGAGCCCTTGATTATGTCTTTAATTTTAGTTCGACCAGCCCACCTATACTTGTTCTAAACAAGTATTACAATTCTAGTTATTATTATTATTTATTTTTCTTATTTCCAATCACTTTTTTGTGAGCAAGATAACTTGAAAATGGCTCAATCAAGTGCCTTGAAATTTGGCACACATATATATAGGCATATGGACAAAGCAAAATAAGGTTTTGAACCCTGACCTTGACTGATGACGTCATCTAGGCGCCATTTTGTAAAATTTTCTGAATATCTTCTCATGATCATATCTTCATAACAAAAAGTTGTTTCTCATTCATATTTATCATGATCAAGGTCAATATCCGTCCGGTCAATTTCAGGTCAAAAAACGCGCGCGCATGCGTACGTGCGCGCGTCAGCGCGCGCGCAAAATTTTAAAATGTTCAAAATCGTCGCAAATTCATTTTGGATACGTTTTAGGCCATTTTAAGCATTTTACGAAAAAACGCGCACACGCGCATGCGCGCGCGTTTTCGCGCGTACTGGCATTTTGCAACATAGAATCGCCGAATTTTCTCTGTTATCATATTTAGCCCATCTTTCCAAGCATTTTGATACCTTGTTCACCTTTTTCTGACTAGTAAAAACGCAATAAGCTTCCGTTCAAGAAACATGTCCGTGCGCGCGAGCTCTTGTAATACATAGCATATATGGGCAAAAACATGCCTATACAAAATTCATTGTAACTCTTCAGAATGGATGGGAACTCCCAAGTTTTTTTTCATATTTGGATAGATTATGAGTCGGAGATATGATTTCATGTCTCATTTGACCCTCAATTAACTCATGGCGTCATCATAATGGCCTCCGAACTCAAAATTTCAATTTGCATATTATGACGTCAGCATATTTGTGGAAAATTTATTGTATCTCTGTAAATATTGATCGATTTTCTTCCAAATTTTGATATGTTCTATCTGAGACAATTCTCTACAAATGTGATGATCACGATTTTTCATTTTGACAAAGGCATCATGGCGTATTTTTGCGATTTAAGGAGGCATGTCATTTTTTAACATTTTGCGTGTATTCTCTATGGGACATGACTTTTTTTCAAAACTGGATTCTACATTCCCGTCTTTCGCGACCAATATCTTCTTCGTTTTAGCTTCGTTTACGCTGAACTTCGAGTATGTTGTAGCTGAGACAATAAGCTATCTCAAATGAGCCCTTGATTATGTCTTTAATTTTAGTTCGACCAGCCCACCTATACTTGTTCTAAACAAGTATTACAATTCTAGTTATTATTATTATTTATTTTTCTTATTTCCAATCACTTTTTTGTGAGCAAGATAACTTGAAAATGGCTCAATCAAGTGCCTTGAAATTTGGCACACATATATATAGGCATATGGACAAAGCAAAATAAGGTTTTGAACCCTGACCTTGACTGATGACGTCATCTAGGCGCCATTTTGTAAAATTTTCTGAATATCTTCTCATGATCATATCTTCATAACAAAAAGTTGTTTCTCATTCATATTTATCATGATCAAGGTCAATATCCGTCCGGTCAATTTCAGGTCAAAAAACGCGCGCGCATGCGTACGTGCGCGCGTCAGCGCGCGCGCAAAATTTTAAAATGTTCAAAATCGTCGCAAATTCATTTTGGATACGTTTTAGGCCATTTTAAGCATTTTACGAAAAAACGCGCACACGCGCATGCGCGCGCGTTTTCGCGCGTACTGGCATTTTGCAACATAGAATCGCCGAATTTTCTCTGTTATCATATTTAGCCCATCTTTCCAAGCATTTTGATACCTTGTTCACCTTTTTCTGACTAGTAAAAACGCAATAAGCTTCCGTTCAAGAAACATGTCCGTGCGCGCGAGCTCTTGTAATACATAGCATATATGGGCAAAAACATGCCTATACAAAATTCATTGTAACTCTTCAGAATGGATGGGAACTCCCAAGTTTTTTTTCATATTTGGATAGATTATGAGTCGGAGATATGATTTCATGTCTCATTTGACCCTCAATTAACTCATGGCGTCATCATAATGGCCTCCGAACTCAAAATTTCAATTTGCATATTATGACGTCAGCATATTTGTGGAAAATTTATTGTATCTCTGTAAATATTGATCGATTTTCTTCCAAATTTTGATATGTTCTATCTGAGACAATTCTCTACAAATGTGATGATCACGATTTTTCATTTTGACAAAGGCATCATGGCGTATTTTTGCGATTTAAGGAGGTATGTCATTTTTTAACATTTTGCGTGTATTCTCTATGGGACATGACTTTTTTTCAAAACTGGATTCTACATTCCCGTCTTTCGCGACCAATATCTTCTTCGTTTTAGCTTCGTTTACGCTGAACTTCGAGTATGTTGTAGCTGAGACAATAAGCTATCTCAAATGAGCCCTTGATTATGTCTTTAATAAGGTTATACATATATATATGTATAACCTTATTGATTTCGTCAAGATTTTTATTATTTATTCTTCTTCTTCTTCTTCCTAATTTTGTGCGTCGCATATCTCAAGATCACATAAATCAATTGTCATGAATCTTCACATGATGATAGATCATGATCTAACTTAGAACTGGTAACCTTTTCAGTGACGTCACATGACTGTGACGTCATCAGGACGCCATTTTGTCAAATTTTAATAATAATTTTATCTCAGTTATGAAATATCAATTTCAATTCAAATTTCGTATCAATATTAATCAGGTCAATAGTCATCTTTTAAGCTCATGCGCGTGCAATTACACTCGGAGACGCGCGCGTACGCGTCCGTCAATTAATTTTTTTTTTTTTAAATGCTCAAAACCCCAACCCGAGTAATTTACTATATGTTTCAGACAATTTTAAGCGTTTCAAAAAATTCCGCGCGTGCGCGTCGGCGCGCGCGTATTTGCGCGCGTAACGCGAATGAATAAGAAAATTATCGTTTTTTCACATGTTTTGGATTCCTTATGGATCCCTCAACACACCCTATCAATTTGAGTCATTGTTGACTCATAATAACGGAGTACGCGCGCGTCAAAGTCAAAATTACGCGCGCACGCAAAATGGCAAAACATGGTAAAAACATCCTTTTTTTATTCGGCCATAACTTTTTTAAAAGTCCACAAACATCCAATTTTCTTTTAATATTCGGATAGATTATGAGTTGTAGATACGAATTCATACCTCATCTATGCCGAGTAAATGTTATAAAGTCATCGTATTGACGGTTAAAGTTGAAAATGCGAATTTTACTCAATTTCAATCAATGTTGAAATCGACCATAGTGTACTTTTGACCATATCTCACTTATTCTCCATCAATGTACTCCCAAATGTTGATATATCGTAGCTGATGTCCTGCTCTATTCGCATTCTTTTCACAACAATTCGTTATGTTATCTGGATCCTGATGAATTGTTTGATTGTAAATAAGAGTCCAAATCTGATAAAAATTGAGGTTTAGCCAAAACGTATGTTATCGACATATAACTGCTGAAGAAATTATGCTATCAATTTAAGATTTCGCATGTAGATAGGGATTTGCAACCCCATCATTTCATAAGTTAACACCAAATCGCGAAAATGCATATTTCATTGTCATATTTACCCTCAAAGGTCAAATAAATCAAGCATGAATACTCAATAACCACGTACGCCATGGACGTGAAATTCAGCACACATGTAGGGTATAATGAAAGGAACATTTCATAAGATAAGATCGGATTATGAAAATGGCGTTCAGGATATGTAAATTAGGTTCATATGTCAAAATAACTCACTGTTCCGTATTTAACTAACCATTAATTATTTGCACGTTCAAGAATCTGTGTAGACTTTTAGAACAATTTAGACTCGAGGTCCATTTAATAACATAACACTCACGCACGAAAACGCTCCGTTCATCATGTATGCGTGTGTCAAACGGCCATGAAAAGCCAACATTGGACATACAAAGTAGATAAAATAGTACCAAATGCTTTATTTATTTAAGGGTATTAACATGTCTCACTTACCATCACTTCCATCAAGCATATATTAACTACTAGCTGACTCACAAGAGCGCTACTCCTAATACTGGTTACCAATGCATAGTCCTCAAGATCACAAATGCCAGGCTTGAAATATAACTTTTATATAGCAGTTATTGTGAGAAGTTACTAAGCAAATGTCATGTTGCCGTTCAGGAAAGAAGATGAGAATTATCACTTTAATGCTGGCCCAGATAAATCATTAGTCATTGAAAATCATATTATAATATCCGAAGAAGTCAGTCGAAACAATTTTCAGAGCTAAAACATTAAAATACATTAGTTGTTTTCAATTTACAATTATCCTGCAATGCTCCATGACTTTTCTTGCAATAGCGCCATCTATCGGCGAATAATTCGGTCAATTGTCTTGTCTCAAGGATTCCAGAAATGCATGACTTGCACTTAATAATCAACAAAAGCTGTTATTCACCAGATTTATCCAGACTTTCGGCTAATTATGAAAGATAGCATTACCTTCATGCCAAATCCAGCATAAAACTACAGATTATAACAACTTAAGTAGTGTTTATGATTCATTTTATGAAAAAAGAATGACGTCATCATTCCTCCGCGTTTTGGAGAAAAAAGTCTAGACGGCTGAATATCGTACATTGACAAGTCCAATCACTGATATATATTCCCAGATTTTCTCTTTCTCACAAGAGATGTTATGTTGGTCTCGTGGAACAAGTTGGGACGCAAGATCCAAGGGGCGTGGGTTCGAATCCAAGGCAATGTTTTTTTTTACTTTCTTTTTTCTTCTTTTTTTCTTTTTATTAGGGGGGGGGGGGGTATCTGCTATTATTTCTATGATGATTGAGTAGTTATTTTTTGGAATCATCCTTTTTATCATAATAAATCGATATGTATAACCTTAATTCGTCAAATGTGACGAATTCAACATCTAGTTAGGTGGGCTGTACATCATACAGACCACCTCATAATTTCGTTAGAATTGCCTTTATTTATTTATTAGGTGGGCTGTATATCATACAGACCACCTCATAATTTCGTTAGAATTGCCTTTATTTATTTATTAGGTGGGCTGTACATCATACAGACCACCTCATAATTTCGTTAGAATTGCCTTTATTAGGTGGGCTGTACATCATACAGACCACCTCATAATTTCGTTAGAATTGCCTTTATTTATTTATTTATTATTCTTTATTTTTCTTATTTCTAATCACTTTTTTGTTAGCAAGATAACTTGAAAATGGCTCAATCAAGTGCCTTGAAATTTGGCACACATATATATAGGCATATGGACAAAGCAAAATAAGGTTTTGAACCCTGACCTTGACTGATGACGTCATCTAGGCGCCATTTTGTAAAATTTTCTGAATATCTTCTCATGATCATATCTTCATAACGAAAAGTTGTTTCTCATTCATATTTATCATGATCAAGGTCAATATCCGTCCGGTCAATTTCAGGTCAAAAAACGCGCGCGCATGCGTACGTGCGCGCGTCAGCGCGCGCGCAAAATTTTAAAATGTTCAAAATCGTCGCAAATTCATTTTGGATACGTTTTAGGCCATTTTAAGCATTTTACGAAAAAACGCGCACACGCGCATGCGCGCGCGTTTTCGCGCGTACTGGCATTTTGCAACATAGAATCGCCGAATTTTCTCTGTTATCATATTTAGCCCATCTTTCCAAGCATTTTGATACCTTGTTCACCTTTTTCTGACTAGTAAAAACGCAATGAGCTTCCGTTCAAGAAACATGTCCGTGCGCGCGAGCTCTTGTAATACATAGCATATATGGGCAAAAACATGCCTATACAAAATTCATTGTAACTCTTCAGAATGGATGGGAACTCCCAAGTTTTTTTTCATATTTGGATAGATTATGAGTCGGAGATATGATTTCATGTCTCATTTGACCCTCAATTAACTCATGGCGTCATCATAATGTCCTCCGAACTCAAAATTTCAATTTGCATATTATGACGTCAGCATATTTTTGGAAAATTTATTGTATCTCTGTAAATATTGATCGATTTTCTTCCAAATTTTGATATGTTCTATCTGAGACAATTCTCTACAAATGTGATGATCACGATTTTTCATTTTGACAAAGGCATCATGGCGTATTTTTGCGATTTAAGGAGGCATGTCATTTTTTCACATTTTGCGTGTATTCTCTATGGGACATGACTTTTTTTCAAAACTGGATACTACATTCCCGTCTTTCGCGACCAATATCTTCTTCGTTTTAGCTTCGTTTACGCTGAACTTCGAGTATGTTGTAGCTGAGACAATAAACTCAAATGAGCCCTTGATTATGTCTTTAATTTTAGTTCGACCAGCCCACCTATACTTGTTCTAAACAAGTATTACAATTCTAGTTTTCTTTGAGATTACATTATATACACTGTCACCATTCATACACATTATCATGTTAGTTTATTAATATGTCATACTTTGTGCATTTAATTTCTCTCTATAGGTACACTGTCCATAGACATGGGCTTATTCATACACATCCACATTCTCATCATGCATAGTTCCACCTCTATTTTGATCATATTGTTCCACCCTCATTTGTCTCTCCACCTTCCCTCTGATTACCTACCTATTTAGGCTTCCTTTTGTTCACTATCTCTTTTACACTCCCTGTCCCATTCATTTGTCTATGTTGCTTCCCTACATATCATCACCCACTGGGTCCTCATCCTTTCCACTCTCTCCTTTGAACTCGCCTATCCTATTCATCCGATCCTGCTACACACTTCACTTCACTTTCTTTGTCCTAATCCTCTCCTCCCATCCCCTACACTCATAATCCCTTCTATTGTTCCTCCCCTCTCTGTGCCCCAGTGCACTCCCACACCTCATCAACTGTCTTTTGTTCACATGTCTCTTTCCATTTCTTGATTCATTTCTTTGATCCTCCCTACCTCTATTCTTCTCTAAGCCTTACACTCTCATCACATTTTATTTGACCCATGCCTGTTTGACCTGATTGGTCAAGCAGTCCTGACACTCACCCGCTCACAGTTGCTTTCATTGTTGTGTGTCTCCGCCTTCTTTCCTCTTTCCAGCCCCCCTTCCATACATGTGTTTATGTTGGTATATATTCTGTGTTTTTTCTGTAGTAACTGTCATTTGTGCCCTGACGAAGATTCTGCTAGGATCGAAAGCTAGGCTGTATACGACTCTCATTTTACCACATTGGCGATTTTTTAGTAGACAAGCAGTTTTCAGCAGTATTTTCCATATTAATTAAATAGCGGTCAAAAGCGTGGATCTATTTCATTGATACTGGTTTACACAATGAAATACAGTCAAACCTGTACTAGCGGCCACCTGTCTATAGCGGCCACCTGCCGTTAGCGGCCACATAGAATTCCCCCCGAGGAAAATACAGTGTTATAAACACTGTCTATAGCGGCCACCTGCCTAACGCGGCCAGCGGCCACTGTTTTGGCTTCCCAAAATCATTTTTTTACCGTCTGTAGCGGCCATCAATGTTCGGTTTGGCCGTAACTGCGGGCGTGCTAGTTTGATATTTTCCGATGCGAAGCTGGTATACTTTGCCGTGAAAGCGAGCTGGCAGCATAAGCTTAGCGAACAATATAACCATAGTCTACTCTAGGGCTGAAGAACTACCCTGTCCCTGTAGCTTTTGAAAAGTGCCGCCTCAATAATGAATGTCAAGTTTAAAAGCCTAAAATGGCCGTTTGTTTTGTTTACGACTTTACCTCGTCCGCCGACTGGTCTATTTTTACTCACTCATTGTTTCCGTGAAGTGATCGCTAGCTAGCTTTCAGCTGAGCTATGCACTTGAGACGGATTAGCGCGCGCTCATAGCCCTGGCTGAACAGCCGTGTTATTGTTCATGCACGCATTGTAAGCCCCGTGGTTGTGATCTTTTATCGATCGATGAGTGCTAGCTGCTCTGGCCGCTGACCGCGCGCTACCGCTGCGCTGAGCTGCGGCGACAGGGCCCTTTGATCGATCATGCATGCAACACACACATGCATGCACAATGCACACACTTTCACCGCATTGGGGATCGGACCGGATCGGATCTAAACCGGTTTGTATAGCCTCGTACATTTAAATGTTTGTGTTGTCTTTGCGAAACATTTTATTTAATTAAAAAACTTATCAATGAAGTTTGATATGAAATATTTTCCTACACTTATACATTTTTGCTCTCATCGTCGTATTTTCTAGAACTTTTTTTTTCAATCAAAAATATTTTTTTTACGTAACATCATTTTGTTCAGGCAAAGAATAAAAATATTCACACGATCGCGCGCGCAGTGCATCATCATATCGGGAGCTCGAGATCGAGAGTTGTTTCTTCGACAACAACGAACGACAGTCGGCCAAACAGACGACGATGGTAGATTTATTTCGGAAGGTTTACATATAATGAAACTTTTCATTATTTTCTCAACACTAATCACACAAATGTACATGTACTAAAAAAATAAGACAAGTTTCCAAGGTTCTGTTCTTTTAAGTTTTATTTCATATGCATGTAAATGTTGTTTATAATTATGTTCATGTGTGGGCTACATGTGTTAATGGTATTGATGTTTATATTATAAACACACGTGCTTAAAAAAACAAAATGGCCGCCAACCTGTCTATAGTGGCCACCTGTCTATAGCGGCCACTTTTGAAGTTTCCCTTGAGTGGCCGCTATAGACAGGTTTGACTGTACAGGCGATGTTAAGAGAATTCATCTTTTATCAGGTGACTGAAGTTGTACTAATCACATGGCTGGGACATTCTTATAAGGAATATAATAACAATTTAAAGGGAAAAGGTACTGGTTAGTATTAGTAAAGATGAGTAAACTAAACATAGACAAAACAATGCTATGTAAATTTCAAATTTAGAATTAATGCAGTTGAGACTACTATCCAAGAACATCACTTACCCATTTCCATGTAGGAGCCCAGAAATGTATAGTTTTTAATCCTGAAATAAAAACAACAGATAGAACAGTAATGAGAATATAACTAGAACTGCAAGCTCAAAGTTATTCAACATTTCAAAAATAACTGAAATGAAGTAAGAATACAATGTAGGTTGTCAATGTCTAACACAAATGCAAATGGGCTGCCATTCTTGTATGAGAAACACAGGGATACAAACATGTCTGGTCTGTTAACATTTTGTTCTGAGGAAAATAATTAAAATTTTCTTATTCATTTGAAGGACTACTTTTTTCGAGCCTGAATGCATAATTACATGTACTGTACACAATTATGTTTTGCATTCAAATCTGATTTGAGGAATATGCAGAAATCTTCTGTAGTTTTCTGACATTTGGAAACCATATACATTATCATGAGTAACTATATTACATTATCCTGAGTAACTATACAATTTTTCACTAATAGTCCAGTAAACTGCTGGGTGGTTCTGCAGTCACTCAAGTCTTTTAGGCAGAGCCACTTGTATTCTTGCATTGACTGTAATAATTACTTGCGAGATGGCTGTCAAATACTTGTTCAATAACAATTTTAAAACAAAGGTTACAAAATTGAAAGAAAACTTTCCAGCAGGATCGTTCCAGTGGTTTGAGTCTTTCAGGCAGTGCCTCTTGCATTTTAGCATCGAGTACGGCCAAGCCAGACTCGGCCAAGCCAGACTCGGCCTAGGACTGTGTAGATACCAGCGAAAAAATTTATATTTTTATTTTGGGGGCTCCTTTTCGGGGGCTACTTTTCCAACTTTCGGGGGCTACTTTTATCATCTCGGGGGCTACAAATTTCTGGGTTCTTTTTCAAATTTTAGGGGCTACTATTAAGCTCTAGTGCTGTAAGTGATCATCTTATAAGCATTTGATCACGATCCAAACAGAAAATCCCCAAAAAAAATCCCAAAAAAAAAAAAAAAAATAATAATAATCTTTTTTTTTCGGGGGCTACTTTTTTTTTCGGGGGCTCTTTTGGGCATTTCGGGGGCGAATTCGCCCGCCGCCCCCGTGTATTTTTTTCGCTGGTAGATACTTTTGTTGCGAGACTACATGTATTCTGATGAAAATATTCTTTCCTTTTCTAGTCATGAAGAGTGTGAAAAGCACAATATTTTGGTGAAAGGACTATGAAATCTTACCAGCAGTTTAAGTCTTTCAGGCGGAGCCTCTTGTATAGTGCTGTAACCGATCATCGGATCGGCATACGATCCCGATCCGATCATGCCTGATCGGGATCGTTTCTGCCGATTTCCAATCATGCAGAAAAATCGGAAGATCGGATCGGCAAAACAAAAAAAAAACGTTTTTTTTTCTTTGGAAAATGAACCCAAAAAACATATTTTGGGAAAATAAATGAATACCAAAGCAACATATCCATATGAATAAGCCCAAGGTAATCTTGTATGGGTATGCTTTCATTTCAAACTGAATACCTCTCCTTTTACAAAATTACTCGCGGCGATTCTGAAAGGTCAGTCCCATGTGATTAATTTGGCGTAACCTTTCAGAATCGCCGCGAGTAATTTTGTAAAAGGAGAGGTAATCAGTCTGAAATGAAAGCATACCCATACAAGATTACCTTGGGCTTTTTTTTTTTTTTTATCCGATCCGATCAGATCTCCGATCCGATTTCTATCATCGATAACATTTTGCCGATCCAATCATCAAGGTCAGTTACAGCACTACTCTTGTATCTTAGCATTGAGCGCGGACCAGCGTGATACCGCCTGAGACTGTGATGGGGCTTGTTAACAAACTATGCTGATGCTATATTTTTCCTACTTTCTATTTTAGATATCAGACGAGCTAAGACCACAATTTTTGGCAGAATAGGCCTAGGGTTAGGGTACAAAAATGACAAACTCACCAGCAGGATGGTTCCACAATGGCCTAAGTCTTTCAGGCAGGGCCTCTTGTATCCTAGCATCGAGTGCGGCCCAGCGTGATACAGCCTGAGACTGTGAGGAGGCTTCTGTATCAAGACGACTGCACGGTTGCTGCCTGGAGAGGATTCTACGGCATGTTAGGAGAGCATGTCTACGGCTTGCCATATCACTAAGAAAAAATCTGTGGAAAAGTAGATAAAAACTTAGCAGAAACTTGCATGTTTTATAGTAGAAATATTAAAGGAACCTTTACAGCAAAACAGCTGCACTTGCCAAGAGACAATTCTATGGCATGTCAGGAGAGCATGTCTACGGCTTGCCATAACACTAAGAAAAATCTGCTTACACATAAAAATAAAGTAAAAGTAAATAACAAGGTGATAGCTGTAAAGTGTCTCGCCAACATTGGACCTCATTTGACCTTTGACCTACTTATGTCACCTTTGACCCCAGAATATCATGGAGGCCAATATAGGGCACCTACCAATCAAGTTTGGTTACAAACAGATGCAGGGTTGGAAAGTTATCAACCCTAATAGACTCTTGCAGGTAAAATTTCACATTGGACCTCATTTGACCTTTGACCTACTTATGTGACCTTTGACCCCAGAATATCATGGAGGCCAATATAGGGCACCTATCAATCAAGTTTGGTTACAAACAGATGCAGGGTTGGAAAGTTATCAACCCTAATAGACTCTTGCAGGTAAAAATTCACATTGGACCTCATTTGGGCTATTCCACGGAGGTATGGCCAAAATGATGAAATTTCAAATGTGTCTTTGCAAATTTTTGTTATTGTTACTTCAAAATATATAACCTGAAGTGTCAAAATCCAAAATATTGTGGTCTTTTGATTATTTTAAGGAAAATGGCGCCACTTTTGTTGCTCAAATTGGTTGTTCATCAAATTTCTGAAAAATATTATTGCCAAATAATCAAGGGCATATTATCAACTTATTTCCAAGAAAAACCTATTAATTCTGACTTTATTTGTTTGACTATGTGTCTAACTTTCTGAATGATAGTGATTTGTCGGCTTATCAGATGATTTTTTTTTTCGACAATATTTTCCAGTACACAGGACATGTGGAATGTAACGTGAGTGATGAAAAAAGTACAATTTTCTCTCTATTTATTTTGTTAAATGAGAGTGAATGGGGCCGAACTAAATTTTCCTCCTACTACCAGGCCTAGATATCCTCCAAAAATTATAAGGTTTGTATTGACTGGGAACATCACGTATTATCAGCGTGAAAACTGTAACGTGAGTGACGATGTAACGTGAGTGACAATATTTCAAGTGCAATTTAGTACTGCTCGTTATGAAAAGTACAATTTTTTGATAAATAATCACACCCAAAATTAGTGAATTCCTCTAAAGATCCTTAATTTAGGCTTTTAACGCGATTATTTGCACAAAAAAAATCATTTGAATGTAATATCATGAAAACCCATGCTATAACACTGTAACGTGAGTGACGGTACATAGCCGTGTGTACATTAATATTGCTATTTATACAAACATGCAAATTTGGCCAAATAATTATAGCTAGAGGTTGTGAATTCCCCTAAATATCATTAATTTAGGCTTTTAACACGATTCTTTGCAAAAGAATTAAATTTGCATGTAATATCATAAAACCCCATGTTATAGCTATGGCACTTTCATTTTGTAACGTGAGTGACGTAACGTGAGTGACGGTCCATTTTTTGTTTACTGTCCGTTCTTTAAAAAATGAATGAAAGAGGCTAACTTTAAACAGTATTAATATGTTCTTGGGAAGTAATAGAAAGTTGCATCAACATAATTTGCTCTGAAGTCTTATAGTTTTAGCTTGCGTTTCATGCAAAGTTCATTGAAAATTTACAGGGGGCAAAACGCGTAACGTGAGTGACGCTCATTAAAACCTCCTCTAAAAAAATATCGAACAAAGTGTTGAATCATTTACTACCCTTTGCAATATGTGTTTGCCCTAGTGGTATGTCATGAAAACAAAATTGAGGTGACAGCTTCTCTTTAAAAAGAACTGGAGTGTGAAACATGTTGTGATTTTGGAGCAAACGTAACGTGAGTGACGTGGAATAGCCCATTTGACCTTTGACCTACTTATGTGACCTTTGACCCCATAATATCATGGAGGCCATAGGGCACCTATCAATCAAGTTTGGTTACAAACAGATGCAGGGTTGGAAAGTTATCAACGCTAATAGAGTACAGAAGCCATGACGTCATAAAAACACTTTTTTAGAATTTTCAAATTTGGACTTCATTTTCAGAAAGAGCATAACAAATAATGTCCAAATACCAAAAATCAAAGGAATAGGTTACGTATTGGCTGAGATATGCCCATCCGAATGAATTTTACTTCAATGGGCAATCAGTGTTATAATGCACTGGTTCCTAAATTTAGGAACCAGTGCACTATAACATTAATTGCCCATTGACCAACAAATCATTCGGATGGGCATATCTCGGCCAATACGTAACCTATTCCTTTAATTTTCGGTATTTGGACATTATTTGTTATGCTCTTTCTGAAAATGAAGTCCAAATTTGAAAATTCTAAAAAAAATGTTTATGACATCATTTATGACATCACACTTCACCACTCTATAGACTCTTGCAGGTAAACTTTCACATTGGACCTCATTTGACCTTTGACCTACTTATGTGACATTTGACCCCAGAATATCATGGAGGCCAATATAGGGCACCTATCAATCAAGTTTGGTTACAAACAGATGCAGGGTTGGAAAGTTATCAACCCTAATAGACTCTTGCAAGTATACTTTCACATTTGACCCCATTTGACCTTTGACCTACTTATGTGACCTTAGACCCCAGAATATCATGGAGGCCAATATAAGGCATCTATGATCTACCAATCAAGTTTGGTTACAAACAGATGCAGGGTTGGAAAGTTATTCAAATTTGTTTAAGCGTCACGGATGGACGGATGATGGACGGACGGACGCAATTTGGATCCCTTAGTCTCCCTCCACCTTGGTTGGCTCGACAAAAACTGTGTTACAGTAGAAATAACAAACATCTTCTTCAGCAATAATGTAGCAAAACAGCTGCACTGCTACAGCATGTAGATGATTCTGTGGCATGTTATGTGATCATGTCTACGTCTGTGGCTTGCCAGCCCATATCACTTTTTTTAATCTGTGTACACAGAGATAACAACAACAAAAAACTTGCATGTTTTACAGCAGAAATAAGGAACCTTCATGATCAACTAAATACCCAAAAGAAGTTTTAAAAAACGTACAGATCAGAATCTCAGTGTGATATTACATTGTACTTCTGAGGCTTTTTCCTCTGAACTTAGCTATGTCAAAACAACAATGTGATAAACGATTCAGGAAACAATGCCAATGCCAATGCATTTCCATCCATTTGGAGACTTTGAAGGTTTTTTTTAGAAATTTGGTCAGAATTGACTCATTTAGTGTTCTCTTGTTCTCAATTAATATGATTTGTTACTATGTGACATCGTCTCAGAATCTGCTCAGATTCAGGAGATTTTTCATATTTATACTTCAATATTTTGCGGATTAAACTTATTAAAGGTGCACCTGTAAAGTGTCCGATATTGCCCAAAATGACATTTGAGACTTCAATCCTGTACCAAAATCATTGTAAGATATGTCCGAATGATGTGTGAATGTTTCGTTGAAAAAGAACACTGCTTTCCTGGTTAAAAAAGTGAAAATATGCGTCAGCTTTTACAACGAATTACTGTATGACGCTTATGAGGTTTATGACCATTCAATAAAGCTCTTGAGCTGAATGATATGCATCGTCATACTTAGGGGCATTTGAAAAAATATAACCCTATTTTATTCTTCTCTTACCATAAGCTAAACAACACGGTAGAATAGAAACAAGGAAGCTCCAAGTAATTTTTGTGGAGTTAGACACTTTACAGGCATCCCTTTAACGTAATTCCACAGTTTTTGACCAGATTTGCATATAACTTATAAGGGCTTGAAAAGGCTGAAATAAGTTCATAAATACACAATAAAATCAATATAAATATAGATTAACAAATATTATTAAGCTGACCTTGAAGGACACAAAACAGCTTCAAAATATCCATTAAGGTATCAATTTTGTTGCTAATTGGGCCTGCTTACAGAGCCTTGATGTTGCCGTTCCGACATGTCCAAGGTGAACTCGTCTGGTGGGAGTATGGCACGCCAAATGATTGTTTTACTTTCAAACACACACACTGATGCAAGTCGTCTATTTTCAGGCAACTTTTGGTTGATTCTAACCAAGACGAGTTCACCTCGTACGTCTGAGAACGGGCCCAACTAGCAACAAAATTGATACCTAAACGGGTATTATTAAGCTGTTTTGTGTCCTTCAAGGTCAGCTTAATAATATTTGTTAATTTAGAGTGATTTTATGGTGTATTTATGAACTTATTCCAGCCTTTCAAAGGCCTATGCAAATCGGATCAGAAATTGCAGAAGTAATCCTTAGCCTTCTATTTCTAAGGATTTAAAGATCACTTCTTTGATGAAAAGCAATTTCATTGAAAAAGATTTATATTTTTCAAAGTAAAACAGACTTTTCAAATGGGCGGGGCCATATTAATTTATGGCAACCTCTTTCACTCTTTCAGATTCATTTCTCCGACGTAATTTGCAAATCGATTCAGTTTGGATGGGCATTGGGCAAACAAATCAGAAATATTGCCAATTGGCACTTTTTTACTGTGAGATCGTCCGGAGCCTGAAATGGTCGATATACACGTGCGAGTGTGCCAACCAGGGCTACAAGTCAAGGGGTCAACTGCATATGCTGCAGTATGAGTGTGCGGAAGCGCACTTGTTCGGCCATTTCACATAACACAGCTGTTGCTGGCTCAAAAAAGTTCCGATATTTCCGAATTGTTTGCCCATCCGAACACCGAACTAAATCGACTCTGGATTATAAAGATAATGATCCCATATTCTGAATCGTGTAAGAATTTGGGTAAGAAATAAATTCTGGTAGGATTTATTTCATGTTTTCTGTCGGCAAATAACAGTCTGAAGAAAATGCATAGCTTTCGCATTTGCTTCAGAAAATTTGTATATCATGACAGTAAACAAAAATGTCTGAATGATAAATGTTAAAAAATGTTCTTCTGAACTAGTGACAAGAGTCAAGTCTCAAGTAGAGTCTGAATTAAATTGAATTCATGCGACTGCCGACATTTACTTTTTTATGATTTAGAGTACTTCAGCCAATGTCATGAATCAGCGACTCATATTTGACTAATTTAATTAAGCCATGAAACATTATACTGTTCAATCATTGAATCAATGCAGTCTTGTCACGGTCACACTCACACTCACTCAGCTGCTCAGCTCAGTTGCAGTCTCACTCTCACTTCAGTCTCAGATTTCAACTTCTCATTGGCTTGCATTGCCATTCCCTTCCCATTGCATTGCTATTGCATTGGCCGTACTGCGAGTGTGACAGTGACATTAACATTGTGAACTAGAAGGCCGACAAAGTCAGCATACCCACGCCTCCCATTAGCCCTGTTCTACCCCTTCGTCGGCCTCAACCCTGTTTTGCTTACCGATGCATCCTAAAAACATAGTGATCAACCGTTGAACAGAACGAGATCTGGCAACGTTGCTGAGAGTTGATGCACAGACGTACGTTGTATCGCATACAGCAGGCTAACCAGCGCGTTTTAGGCACGATTTGGTGAAAATGCCTAGGCCAGGGTGTAGGCCGCTTGCTTGCGGCGCGGCAGCCCCATGGCGAGGCAGTGTACAAAATTATTGACAATGAGACTGCACACTGTTTTACTTTTGTATAATCAATCCATTTTCCCCTATTTTCCTGATTCTAACCAGTCTAGATGTATTCAATATGTAAAAATGAACATCTGTTCATCTTCACATTAGTGTCGGGTCAATAATAATTATTAAATAAATAAATGTATTTTTCGGAAACTTACCAATTTCTTGGCGCTTCAAAGTTCAGATCAGCGTGTTGCAATTCAATTCCGTTCCGTATTAATTAACCCGGAATCGAAAGTACCGTACCATAACATATGGTACCGTGCGCGCGATCGCGATGCACACCTGGACTAAACTAACTTGTTAGTTGCTGCTCGATTGGATTCAGCGAGGTTACCGTACCGCGCCTATAACGTGCAGATATTATTTAGGCACACACGTGCATTAAATACATACTCAAACTTCAAGGTTCCACAGAATTTGCAGGGGTCAACCAATCATCACCAAAATCTAATCGATTCTTCCATGTCACTATCCAAACATTCCCTGAAAATTTGGTGCAAATCCGTTCACCCGTTCTCTAGTTATCTTGTACACAAACAAACAAACAAACAAAAAAAAAACAAAAAAAACAGACAAACAAACAAACATACGGAACCCTTTACATAACCCCCTGCCGATTTCATCGGCGTGGGTAATTACTGAAACTCTCGAAAGGTTATCTTCGTCAGACCAAAATCAAAAACTTAAATTTAAGTTCAAGAAACACTCTTGACAGTGATTTAATGCATTCAACGCAAATAATCATACCTAATTCACGTTTCTATCTGCAGCTACTCGATTGTAGTGTTATTCTCTAGAATGGTGAGGCTTCAGAAGATACCGGCAAAATTTTAACTGACAGTGAGTGAACACAGCAGCTGACATTGAGTTGTGTATGTAATTATATTGCTTATTATGTGTGATTTTCGGCTTGTTTAAAGTACTAACTATAACTAGGTCTAGCACTAATTACATTAGCGCATGCGGACAATAGTTCTCATTCGGCGTATATCTGTAGAATCATCCGCAAAAATTGATCATATAATTTCGCTGACACAACAAATGTTTTAATGTAATACATTATCGTCATACGTTTAGACATCAGCGAAAGGTTGTATGATCGTAGGTAGTGGCCCATAAATATCGCACATTGCACTGCAGCTGTAGCGTGAACAATAATGCAAGCATGTCGGACAGTCTGAAGACGAAGAGTACCGCGAACAAAGAAAATGGGGAAGCCATGACGGAGGGGGATTCTATTTTAGTGCCTCCTCGTAAGAAAACAAGGGCCTCTACGGTTGGCGCATGCGAGGACATTAATTCAGCTGTTAATACCGGTGAAAACGTGAGTTTCAATGAGTATAGTTTCAACAAAATCTAGAAATATGTCAATGCATTGTCCCACGTACTGAATTTGGTGTGTGTAACCAGTCGGGCCAACTGACATCTTTCAATTCCATAATAATACTGAGCTGTTTAGAGAGAGGGAGAGGAGCTGAGCAATTAGACAGCAGGAAATACACAGAATTGGCAACACTGTTGCAAAGTTGTGATTGATCACAAGTCAGAAAACATGCGCACTTGACTCTTGAGGCTGAGCCAATCAGATTTTTTGCATTTTACTTTTAAGTTTTAGGCTAAATTAAATTTTAGCCGCATTTTCTGACTTTCGATTGATCACAACTCCTTATGCAGCACTAGTGCTGTAACTGACCTTGATGATCGGATCGTTTGATCGGATCGGCAAAAATCGATCAATGAAAATCGGATCGAAAAAAATCGGATCGGATCGGTAAAAAAAAAAAATTTGTTAATGTTTTTTTTTTCTTTGGAAAATGATCCCCCAAAAAAAATACCAAAGCAACATAATTTATATCCATATGAATAAGCCCAAGGTAATCTTGTATGGGTATGCTTTCATTTCAAACTGATTACCTCTTCTTTTACAAAATTACTCGCTGCGATTCTGAGCTTAGTCCCATGTGATTAATTTGGCGTAACCTTTCAGAATCGCAGCGAGTAATTTTGTAAAAGGAGAGGTAATCAGTTTGAAATGAAAGCATACACATACAAGATAACCTTGGGCTTATTCATATGGATATAATATATGTTGGTTTGGTATTCATTCATTTTCCCGAAATATGTTTCTTGGGATCAATTTTATTTATTTATTTTTTTTTTTCCCCAATCTTCCGATTTTTTCTGCATGATCGGAAATCGGCAAAAACGAGCCGATCGACCATGATCGGATCGGGATCGGCATGCCGATCCGATGATCGGTTACAGAATTATGCAGCACCCTCATGAACAGGTCCTGGCACACAAGCGACCAGAGCAATGCTCGCGTACAGGAAATACGTGGCCCGGTACAGTAAATGTTGCTGAATTTATCAATTTATCAAATTTTCAATTTATCTAATTCTGCTCGTAATTTCACCAATATCCAACATAACAGGCCAGGAAAGAGAACTAACTGATAGTTTGACTTACCAAAGTGGTCCACCTGGTTTGTTGAATCTGCTTTTTCACCGGAAAACACCCTTTTCTGAATATTTTAGGTCGTCATTCCTAGCTCGTAGATGGGCCCAGGTATGCTTGCATGTATGTGTGCAATTAGTAGACCGATAAATCTGTCTTTAACCAGCCTATGCAATTCCACCAAAGTACAACCACCAGTAGTACAGTGCCACTTCACTGTGTAAATGCAAATTCAATGAGACAGTTTTAAAATATTTAGTAAATATATATTAATTGTCTTTGTAGATGATGGATGTCGAAGATTCAAAGAGTGAGACAACCAGCCAATCACAGGAGAGCAGTAACTCACGTTCAGTGACGCCAACCAGTCTGAACAACTCCAGCAACGCACCAGCGCTAGTGTCTAGACGCTGGGGTAGGGGCAAATGGAGGATTAAGAAATGCAAGCTGCAGTACAAGTGTAGCTGCTACGTAAAGGTAAAATTTTAAAATGTTGTATCTCTAGAGACACTTTAATAATGAACCTTTTTCCCCCAGGTCAAGGTTCATGCTCTGAAATATTTAAATGTAACATAAAGCTGGGAAAAAGCAATGTGATACAGATACTGATTAGACAGGGCTTGAAGTAAGCCTGAAGTAAGCCCTGCTGGCCCGGGGCCACTAAAACTTAGCTTTGGGCCACCAAATTTCATTGATGCTATATTCGATTGTCCCTAATGGGCAACCAAATGTAACGAATAGTGTATTGGTTTTTTTTTTGGTGACCTGATCAAGCCATGTTTGTTGATTACTAATTATTAGTTGCTTTGTATTCTTCTTTTTTTCAGGCCATCAAAAATTCAATACGGGCCACCCATAATTTGAAAATGTAAGCCTTTGGTGGCGTGAAGGGCAACTAGATTTAAAAGTTAATGTAAAGCACAAAGTTTGTATATCCCATTGTAATGGTTCTACAACTTCTCTCTTGATTTGAGATTTTTACAGTGGGTTGGAGCTGGCTGATTGTCTTCTTATTAACTGCTAGGTCACATCATTTGGTTATCTCACATAGTTTGGAACCAACCTATTGCAATGAATAGCACACTTCGTAACTCTATGATCCTTCATTTCCCAACATGTTTTCTTTATTTTTCATAAAGAGGGATATAATCCAAACTTTTTTTTTTTTTACACAAGAGAATAGAAGGTTACGTATTTCTGTACAATGAAATAAATTCAGTTGACTCAATTTCATTTGGTTCATTATTATTTTCTTGTTTCTTATTAGGAGGATCACGGCCAGTACTTTGTTGCTCTATTAACTCCCAATTTTCCAAATTATGTTTTATTTACCATGTAGAGGGATGGACCCAGGAGAATAGAAGGTTAGGTATTTCTATAATAAGTAAATGAATTAAATCCAGTTAATCCAATCTAATTTTGTAATTACTGAATGTCTTATTTCTTATTATTAGGAGGATCACGGCCAGCCCATCTTTGGTGTGACCTTTAACCCCTTCAGAAAGGAGAGTGATCCGATCGTCATTTGTTCAGTGGGCAGCAACAGAGTGTCCGTCTATGAACTACAGGATGATGGCAAGATCAAACTCCTTCAGAGCTACGTGGACACTGACGTATCCTCTTTTAAATTGTTTAAATGTGATTCAGTCAAACCTGACTATAAAGACCACTCACGGGAGACAGAAAAGGTGGTCTCTATAAGCAGGTGGTCTCTATAGACAGGTTCATGTACATATCAACTGCTTTCAAGGGAATCACGAATAGTGGTCTGTATAGACGGGTGGTCTTTATATACAGGTTGCTAGAGCAGGTTTGACTATTTTCAAGGAATACAGTCAAACCTGTGTATAGTGACCACCAAAGAGAAACAATAAAACTGGCCACTGTAGACAGGTGACCTCTATAGGCAGTTTACAAACTTTACAAAGCATTGTATTTCTCTGCTGGATATCACTTTTGGTGGCCACTAAGACAGGTTTGACTGTACATAGTTAATGTTATAATACCTTGATTTATAAGACCTCTTATCAACTTCAAAATGTTTGAATGTGAAATTAATGGAATAGTCAATACACCTTTAACTTGAAATACTGTGATTTATAAGAGGATAATGCTTGTGGGAATTCTGAAAACTTGGCAATGTGAACAGTTTTCCCTGACTTTGTTTTTCATATGAGTATTTTGTCTTTTTTAAAGCTTTATAAAATTTCAAATATGATTAACAATATAACTTTAGCTCTTGCCAAGTTTTGTAAAGTCACAATAACATGCTGCACAGCCTAAAAGATAAATAAATGTTTATCAAATGAAAGAGGTTAAACGTCTTTTTTGTAGTTTCACCAAAATCATGTAAAATACTCACACAAAAAGTAGTATATCTGTAATGTTGAAAGTAAAGTGAGATCTAGAGTAAACTGTGATTATAATCCTAAAAAGAAATAAATGAGCTAACTCCAAGTAGACGTTGATTATCAAAAGAACCTCAAGTTCCTTGACCTCCAATCTTCCAGTCTGATGAGAACTTTTACACCTGCGCTTGGACCTACGAGGAAACCACAGGGCTCCCTCTGTTGGCAGTAGCTGGCTCGAGGGGAGTCATCCGCATCATCAGTCCCTCTACTCTTCAGTGCATCAAGGTAACAACTAACATTAATGATCACACCCCTCCACACTAACTTTATTTCTACTGGCCCATTAGGGCTCCCTCTGTTGGCAGTAGCTGGCTCGAGGGGAGTCATCCGCATCATCAGTCCCTCTACTCTTCAGTGCATCAAGGTAACAACTAACATGATCACACCCCTCCACACTAACTTTTTTTCTACTGGCCCATTAGGGCAAGTGAAATAATGAATTGTTTTATTTTACTTGTCAGATCAAAACATTTATTTGCCAGAAAAACAATGTGAAACAAATTATTTCCTGCTTGGTTCTAGATGACATTAATTCATTTTCTTTCTCGGAGTTGAACAGATATGTTGCCTGATCAGCCTACAAACTGGACCATTTTTGATTTAGCTCACTTGCCCAAAAATGTTTTACTTGCCCCGGGCAATCAGACAAGTGCTAGTGTTGAGCACTGATGAATATTATCATTCATAGCATAATAAACCTAAAGAATATTATCATGGTAGCCAAATCAGATTGTAAACCATATGTCTGATCTTGGCTGAAAGCATTCCTTGCTGTATACCTCTGTACATAATGACATCTTCTTGTCAAATTTATGTAGCAAAGAAGAACTCGATCACTCTGCAGTGTATCAAGTAAAAAGAGCTATCATGAATATCATCATTTCTAGTATAAATAGGCCTAAAGAGTAAACATGGTAGCAAAAAGATATATTGTAAAACCATAGTTTTGTTTAGCTATGCTGAAAGTGTTCCAGAGTTGATTGATCTTCTTGTCAATTCATGTAGCAAAAGAGAAACTGAAAGTAATTAAATGCACAAGCTTGCGGTACAGTTTGATACTCTACATGTGCATACTAAGATTCCCCCTCCCCGCCAAATAAAACAAAAATGAGAAAAAATAAGAAACAATGTTCAGGTAAAGGGATGCCTGTAAAGTGTCTAACTCCACGAAAATTACTTGGAGCTTCCTCATTTCTCTTCTACCGTGTTGTTTAGCTTATGGTAAGAGAAGAATAAAATAGAGTTAGATTTTTTCAAATGCCCCTTTAGTATGACGATATCTACCATTCAGCTCAAGAGCATTAATGAACAGTCATAAACCTCATAGACGTCATACAGTAATTCTGTGTAAAAGCTGACGCATATTTTCGTTTTTTTTAACCAGGAAAGCAGTGTTCTTTTTCAATGAATCTTTCACACATCATTCGGACATATCTTACAATGATTTTGGTACAGAATTGGTACAGGCAATATCTGACACTTTACAGGTCCACCTTTAAGCATTTGTCTATTCATCTATTTTGTTTCCCTAGCACTTCATCGCCCATGGCAACGCAGTCAACGAGCTGAAGACACATCCGGTGGATTGCAACCTTCTCTTATCTGTCAGTAAAGGTAAGAACTTTTGGCAAAGAGTTGTAACAATAAATTGATACTGACATTACTATTTACAAGGGCCAAAGAACCAATGGACTGATAAGATTTTGGGGTCATGAGGTCAAAGGCCAAAAAGGCTTATAAAAATCATGCAATAGCAGCGGCATCAATTTCAACTGTGCACAGTCGAAGATCCATCTAGTAACTTATATTTCGACAAAGCATCAGACTTAATCTTAATACAACCCTGGCTTTAGGGGAGCTAATTTGCAGCAAGTTCACATTCAATCTCAATGAACTATCACAATGCCTGCTCCCAGGAAAACTTTTCATCTTCAATCTTAAATAAGGTTTACTGCGTAAACTTCCTGAAAACATAAATGAACAGTGTATGAATTACATTGTGGCATAATATAACCCTTGTTCATTATTTTGTAAATAAAGAGAGAAATACAAATATAATCAATGAAAAAAGATCACCCGTTCTTTTTCTTTTTTTAGATTATTGGGGTTGGGGTTTCTTCATCAAACTGAAAGATTGGTTTTAAACAAATTGATTATAGAGATATTTCAAACCTTATTTAGTGTGTGTGAGTATTTCTTATGTATGATTTCTGTCCTCAGACCATTCAGTGCGATTGTGGAACCTCAAGACAGACACTCTGGTGGCCATCTTTGGAGGGGTCGAAGGGCACAGAGATGAGGTTCTCTCTGCAGTAAGTAGTAACAGTGTTATGTGTGTACAATCCATGCATGCATAAGCAAGTAGAATAATGATGATAAATGATAGCAATTGTTTATATAGCGTTATCAACCTAGAAATTTTGTTCCAAGGCACAAAAAGATAAGAAAAGATATTCAAAGAGACAGAGATAACAATAGAGATGTTCAACAGAAATACCAATTACAATAGACATTATTTGAGATGGATGGATGGAAGGGTGGATTGATGGAAGGATGGATGGATGGAAGGGTGGATTGATGTAAGGATAGTTTGATGGATGGATGGAGTGCTGATTATGGATGGATGAACGAATGAATGAATGTGTAAAAGAATGAATGGATATAAGGACGGATGGATGGAGTGATTTATAGATGGATGAATGATGGATTGATTCGTGGATGGATGGAGTGATAGGTGTCATAATGTGGATAAAAAAAGATGGATTGTTTCATGGATGGATTGATAAACAGATAGATTGATTTTTCTCTAATTATATTATTAGGCAAAGTTATATAATGATTTATTGAGACCGTTTATTTGGTAGTAAGTTGACAATGAATCAATTTCACTCTACCATTGATCAGGACTTTGACATCGAAGGGACAAGGATAGCATCGTGTGGCATGGACCATTCCCTCAAGCTCTGGAACATCAAGAAGAGCAAGATACAGCAGGCTGTACAGGAGTCATATGCATATGTTGCATCCAAGACCAACAAGTGAGTCCTTTTTTCTTCTTTTGTTTCTATAAAACGTTCAAAGTTTAGTTTGTATTTTGTATGAGTTTGACTTCACAGATGTATGTATCTAAGATACAGTGAAAGAAATACATGGGGGTCAGGGCGATTTATCCCCCAAAAGAGCCTCCGGAAATTTGAATGCAGTTCAATTAAAAACATATTTTAGAGTGCTATTTTCATGCAGAAGAGCTTCCAAAGTAAAAAAATAATAATAATTTGTTTTCCCTGCTAAGATTTTTGTTTTAAATTGCATTTCATTCCTTCAAAAGGTATGATGGTGACATCTATTTTTGCACTAAAATTTGTTTAGAAACCCTTTTTCTCTTTTATTGCAAATAAAGTGACATATCTAAAAAAAAATATTAAAAAATTAAATTTATTTATTATATTAAAAAATAAATAAATATTTAGATATATGTCACTTTATTTGCAATAAAAGGAAAAAGGGTTTCCAAAAAAATATAAATTTGCGCACCATGTACCAATTGTGACCGAACAGCCCAAAATGAGATACTCCTCGACATTCTTCATGTTTGAGTTATGTATACCATCTTGTTCTCCATGTCTTAAGCTTTAATTTGATGTTTAAATCATAATTTTTGGTAGCTTGAGCACCGAGATACAACTATTTTAATGTGGAATAGATAAACGGCAGTGGAAAAAAAAATACGGAGAAAATCGCTTTTAAAGAATACGGTACGGTTTGCTCCGGAACTCATGTTGTCCGCATCTAAATAGCGCGAATGTCAGCAAAATTCACCAAGTCCAAGTCCATGGAAACGGTTAACCAATCACAGTGTAGTTAGCATAATAGACCCGTCTCCGATCGATAACCGCTTTTCGTGAAAACGCGGCTATTGATATCACCCCGCCCGGCCCCGCGAGAAGACGGGGCGGACTTTGATGATTAGATCAGGGAGCGGCCGCTCGAGAGTTTTTCAGTCCGTCAGGCCATCCGACAAAGTAACATACTCTGAATTTTAAAAAATAGCTTTCACATCGCGGCACAAACTTTTGAGACTTACGAGTCTTTTCATAGAGATAGTAAACGAGCAGGATGCAAGATAATGTCCATTCCGGCGTGGATTTTGAACGCTAATCGCAGTCGAATAGGCGCGGCGCGTTACTACACAATGGACGGATTATAATAGTATAGGCGCGGTGTTCAATGCAGGGCCTGGGCGCGGCGTAGCGGGTATTCAGCGGGGGATCGATGCGATCTGTCATTGCCGCCTATAGTATAAGCCTTACCCCTCCTCTATTATTTGGATGATCCACTGTGTCATATGTGCTCATATCGATCTACTAGTAATTACCATACACATCCACACAATGCATCACACCATTACACACCGATGTTCTATAGAAATCGGTGCCACACACGTACACCGAACCGTACATAGCCGCACGCGCTCTACATGTATAATAAACTATAGAAAGCCTGCAATAATGATAAGCCAATGAACGGCGAGCGGTTACTAGGGGGCGGAGCTTCGACGTCTTTCCGTTTAGCTCTTCGCATCGCTCGCTCGCGAAGCAAAAGCAAAACGAAAAAAGTGGATAAACATGACTCCAGAAAAATGATAAAATTTCATATTTAGGTTTACTATTTTGGTCTGAAATTTTCACACATGATAGATTAAACTATGGGGAATCTTATAAGACAAAAAAACAAAATACTTGATTTTTTTCATTTCATTACTTAATAGTCAATTTTCTCGGTTTGAGCAATCCCGACTTGTATCTCTTTTTGAGCTAGCCAAACACAATTTATAAACATGCTTTTTTTAAACCATGTGAAGCCAATTTTGCTTGAGTTTTAGAGGCATCGCGATTCACTCATAAACTATGACATTTTATTTATGCCTGTCGTGAAATATATGCATAAAAGTTAGATGTTACCAAAATAAGTTGTCGTGACAATACATATAAGTTCACCTAATCATTATTACAAAATATGAACAAAATAAATTATTCATAGCATGTCCATCTGATAATTAAAGGGATCTAGTAACTTTGTTGACATGTGCAAAAAGTGATGAATGGTTGATGCAATGTTATTGTTGTTATCTCATATGTCCACAGGGTATTGTGTGAAAATTTCAAGTCAAATGGACATTGTATGGCCAAGTAATGAGCGAAAATGCAAAGTGATATTCAGTAACTCACTGCACTCACTTTGTACACAGAAGAAAAACTCGCCCGGAGTTTTTCTTATCTGAATACTTCAATCATACATATCTTTGTAACCAAAGGGAAATTTGAAAAACCGAAACCTGTCCCATAATTTTATTGTTAATACAAATACAACAAGGTATAAGGGAACCGCTAGAATAAAAATGTTATTTTGAGGATTTGGACAATGTTACTAAGTCCCTTTAAGTGACATATATTTATCAGTCATTTGACATTAAAGGGATAGTTGAGTTCTGGTAAGGAGAGTACAGTTTTAGTGAAACTGAATTTTAGTAACCAAAACCTGCATCATTACACTACTAATAGTTATAACTAGAAAGGAACACAAAATTACAAATGACGTAGTAAAGATCATGTTATCATTCAAAAAGAGCCGTTAAAACGTAAGAGGGCGCTCTCTAAACACTCATCGGTTTCAACCATTTTGAATAAAATATTGTGCATGTGATGCTTTGTTGAAATAGTGATTAGATAGAGAAATAACCAACAACTATTTAAATACCTATTTTGTAACTTTTTGAAAAGAGGAAGCATTTTTTTGAATTTGTAACGGCTGGTTCAAAATTCTCTAATAAACCCGGGGCCCCGGGTTTATTACAAATTGTTATATTTATGGATATTTCAGCCGTTTCTGAACCGATTTTGATCAAACAAAGATGATTTTATTGTTTAAATATTATGCTCTTTCAAATTTTACACTCAGTTTTTCATTACCTCACAAACCAATTAAGTAGTCTAGCGCCCTCTCTACCAAAACTCAACTTTCCCTTTAATTTGAAATCCATGTAACTTCTTTGTTTCAGGCCCTTCAAATCTCTGACGGTGAACACACCAGACTTCACAACTCGTGACATTCACAGGAACTACGTAGACTGTGTCAAGTGGCTTGGAGACTTTGTTCTTTCAAAGGTAACTCCCCTTTTAAACTAATTTCATAAAACCCTTAAAAAGTAAGTCTTTTATTAGAGTGATAGCCATGACTGAGCATGTGTACTCTGTAAATTAACCCAATTTACATGCAAACTCTAAATAAAATCTGTGTAAAATATATGCAATATAAATGTAAGTTGTATTTCTTCCTTTTTAGTCATCCCTTTATTCATTCGAAAACTGCATCATGTGTTGGAACCAGACAAGATACATAACCCTCTAGACGTCATCAAACCATCCATGACAGAGCTGTTTCTTAAAATGAAAATGTAAAAAATAACCATGCAAATGAAATCTATTTGAATGTATTAAAGCAGTCTTTTAATAATTGAAGTTTTGCTTCTCTTCTTGTCTTGTTGCACAACAATTAAGTCGTGTGAGAAATGCATCATGTGTTGGACACCGGGCAAGATATCTTGGACCTCATGGACTCTATAATTAAATAAAAACACTGTGCATGTTTTGTAAGTAAAATATGCAGTATAAATTCAAGTTCTGTGTTTTTTTCATATTTCTGAACATCTAATTAGTCCTGCGAGAACTGCATCGTGTGTTGGAAACCAGGCAAGATTCACGACCCCCTAGATGTCATCCAACCGTCCATGACGGAGGTCACGGTGCTCAACCACTTCAACTACTCGCAGTGCGACATCTGGTTCATGAGATTCAGCATGGACTACAAACAGAAGGTTAGAACAAGAGTCAGTTGATTTTATTGCATTTGATTATGTTTTGATTTGATTTAATTGCATTTGATTATGTTTTGATTTGATTTAATTGCATTTGATTATGTTTTGATTTGATTTAATTGTATTCAATTTAATTTGATTGACTTGTGATTTGATTCGAAGTCACTTTCACTACTCCCAGTGCAATATTTAGTTCATAGACTACAAACACTGCAGAAGGTTACATTAGGGTTTATTTGGTTTAGTTGATGTAAGTTGCTGCTTACCCACTCCAACTTCTCTCAATGTGACATTTGGAACATGGGATAACAAAAAGAAGGTTAGCACGAAATGTATTTGTTTGATGTTGGAAATTCAAGGCATAGGGATCAATATGATAAAATGTTTTGAACTTTACAGGATAATGTTTTTAAAAATACAAGAAATTAATTGACAGCAATTTCTTAATCTACATTTTCTAATGTTAATCATTGATTTCTCTTGAGTCCTCTTAAAGGGGAAGGAACCCCTAGCCTTTTGACTTACTGGATAGCTGGTTACGATAATGCTAATGTGTTCTCCGCCTGCCACGTCATTTCACCGCGAGAAGTTGAAGAAATGGCCGCCTCCTATGGGCATTGAAAGCAGATGACAGTGGTCCATAAAATATTGATTATTTTTGTAATCGGGAATATTCATGAGGAAATAAGTGACTAGCAATGATAGTAGTTATGCTCTCATCACATCCAGTAAGTCAAAAGGCTAGGGGTTCCTTCCCCTTTAATGACAGTGAAAAAATAAATGCATCTTTTTTGATTTACCAGACTTCGTAGAATTTGCCTGACTCAACTAGTTCGAAAAGAATATTTGTTGAGCCCTGAGTAAATAGTATATTGAAGGTAGTTCAGATTCATACGTCATATACTGGGTGCCATCTTGCGAACACCCTGAACACGCTGGCTCCCTGTTATGCAGTGCACACAAACAAGCCTAGTTCAAAACGGTGACCCGCAGTGTAGCATCCCCACGCCTGATAATCTTACAAAATGAAAACATTGATAAATTCCTTTTGTTTTTGTCCACAGATCCTTGCTCTTGGTAATCAGGTTGGCAAGATCTTCGTGTGGGACTTGGAAGTTGAGAACCCCAACAAAGCCAAGTAAGACATTTTTTTAGTTTGTTTATGGTTAATGTTAAAGGGTACCACCACCCAAAAATAATATTCTTATTGAAGAAAGGTAACATCTTTAGTATTCCATTCCATCAACAAGTTCACAAAAATATGTTTCCAGAAAGAAAACAATATAATTGGAAACGCATCACCATTCTAAAGCATGCGTTCATGTGGTCTGAATTACGCAGACTGCTATGTGTGCGGTGAATTGCAATGCGCCCGGGAATCTATTGTTTACAAAAGTGCGCGTGAATAGCTGCATTGGCGCACTCGCAAATGGTTGGCCCGTATGGAACCAGTAAATAGCAGTGGTTCCGTAAGTGGTGGAAATTAATTGCTTTGTTTATGAATTACACAACCCTTTGCAAAATGTTGGGTATCTATTTGATATCACAAAACGGTACCAAAACATATAATAATGTGTTGTTCTTTGCCTGGTGGTCCCCTTTAACGACTTTGAAGAATTGAAAGCTTGTCTTGAATACTAGGTAAGAGGAACAGTACCACAGACTGTTCTGAACAATGATGGCAGTTTTTTACTTTCAGCGTGTGATGATGGCACCATTATTATGGAGATGAGATATGATCAAACTAAATTATTTCCAGTACGTGTGAACTACACAAGATCTCTCTTTTTTTTTTACTTGCTATGTTTCCATACTGCAGTTGTGCAATATTCATCCATGCCAGGTGTGTATCAGAACATGATGCACATGCGCATTGCCAGTGATCTTCATGTGACAACATGTGATCTACTAATTTGATTTGCTTGGTTGTTATGTTTCCTTACTACGGATGTGCAACGTTCAGCTGTGCGCTAGACCACCCTATGAGGGCAGTATTCTACTAGCAGCATGCGATGATGGAACCATATGGAGAGGGGACAAATTGAAATGAAATATTTTCCAGTACATGTGATCTCCAGGTGATGAACATGTGAACAACATGTGAACTATATGTGATCTAATTTTGTTTGTTTGGTGATGCGCAACAGATGCGCAACCTTCAGCCATCCAAAGTATGCCTCCGCTGTGTGCCAGACCGCCCTAAACCATGATGGCAGTATACTACTAGCAGCATGTGGTGATGGCACCATATAGAGATGGGACACATTGAAATTAAATATTTCCCAGTACATGTGATATCCATGTGATTACCATGTGAACACCATGTGAACCTCATGTGATCTAATTTTTTTGTTTGCTTGTTATGTTTCATTACTACAGATGTGCAACCTTGAGCCATCCAAAGTGTGTATCAGCGGTGCGACAGACCGCCCTGAACCATGACGGAAGTATTCTGCTAGCGGCATGCGATGATGGAACCATATGGCGATGGGACAGAATCAAATGAGACACATCGCGGAACTCTGCGTCATTCATACATTGCCAAATTGAAACCTTGTGAATTCAGCTTCATTTGAGATACTTTCAAACAATACTTGGGATATATACGGTGGAACCATGTTATCATGAGGAGCTTGGAATCATACAATATTACCTTTTTATATCAGGTATCTTGTTACATCATGGTGAAAAAAAACAAATTAATATGAAGGGCTTAGACCAGCAAAATGACCGCCATAAAGTGAGTTTTGTTATATCAGAGCTCTTCATGAAGAGGTTCCGCTGTATAATTCTATGATTCTTTTTTGTACATATTCCGTATAAAGACCATGTGGAAAATAAAGATTAACATTTGTCATATTTTCATGATTGCATCATATAGAGGAGGTGGAATTGAAAACAGTACATCACCGCACTTGAGGTGAACTTCTCCAATCATGCCAAAACACTACCTTTGTAAAACTCCTCAGTACATAGAGTACCAAAGTGATGTCACATTCTATTGTTGAATGGAAAATACTGTTGAAAACTGCTTATCTACCCCAAAAAAAGCATGTGTAATAAAATGAAAGTCAGTTTGGCCTAAAGCTTTGGATCTTAGCAGAATCTTTGTCAGAGGCTAAAATGATCAATTCTTTTGGTATAGACCAATCCGGTTTCAAGTCTACATCTGCCTTAACTGGGGGGCTTCCTTCAAGCATGTCTAGCATGCTGAACAAAGGTCACTGATTGTGTAGGAGACATTAATACACCTGTCATGTTGCATAACGGTTTAAACCTATTCAAATTATCTTTTGTTGTACTCTCGGAAGCCCCCCAGTTATGGCCCTATAGACTTGAAGCCGGATTTGTCTATAACACAACTTGTCCTTTGATTTGGGACTTTGGTGGTGGATTGGAACTGGGTGATTGCCTTCTAAGCAACCGATAGACCACTATTTCCTCTTATTATTTTCTTTTTTTAGCACAGACCATGACAGACTGTGACATCACACTTTGATTTAATTAAAGGGATTTAGTAACTTTGTTGACATGTCCAAAAAGTGATGAATGGTTGATAAAAATGTGTATCGTTGTGATCTGATATGCCTAACTCATTGCACTGACTTTGTACACAGTTATGACTATTCAATGGAAAAATCTGAACACTTCACTCGTAAATATCTTTTTAACAATAGGAAAATTTGACAAAAACAAAGCCTGTCCAATGCTTCTCAGTCTATTTCTAATACAAATACAACATGGTATGAGAGAACCGCTACAGTTCCAAGCAAGTTTTGAGGATTTGGACAATGTTACTAAACCCCTCAAAAAAAGTTCGGAAACTCAAGTTTGATCGATCATATCTCTCGTATTTTTTAATAAGAATACTCGAAATCGGTGTAACAATAAAGCCTCATTATATACCTTTCAAACGATGCATTATGTGTAGTGATTATGCAATTGGGGCGATTGCAGTAGCCCAGAGAATAGGGGGAGGCAGGAAGTGAAATCTCGCAAAATGGCCCCAATGCATTCAATTTACGAGTGCAAGACTGTGTTGACCAGTTTTCTAAAGGTTAACATTCTATTGAATGCTGCCACCCTTTCCATTCATCAAAATTGTTGAATTTGATACCATTTTAATGGAAATTATCTCTTCCTTACGATGGCATATTAATCGTAAGGATTATGCAAATGGGGTGTGTGCAGCGAACCGGAATATGGAGATGGGTCGAGTGTGAAATCAGACAAAAAGATATGGAG
>JBAMJV010005628.1:0-113320 GCA_037951105.1 Echinarachnius parma | reverse complement strand
CTGCAAGAGTCTATTAGGGTTGATAACTTTCCAACCCTGCATCTGTTTGTAACCAAACTTGATTGGTAGATGCCCTACATTAGCCTCCATGATATTCTGGGGCAAAGGTCACATAAGTAGGTCAATGTGAAGTTTTACCTGCAAGAGTTTATTAGGGTTGATAACTTTCCAACCCTGCATTTGTTTGTAACCAAACTTGATTGATAGATGCCCTACATTGGCCTCCATGATATTCTCGAGTCAAAGGTCACATAAGTAGGTCAAAGGTCAAATGAGGGTCAATGCGAAGTTTTACCTGCAAGAGTCTATTAGGGTTGATAACTTTCCAACTCTGCATCTGTTTGTAACCAAACTTGATTGGTAGATGCCCTACATTGGCCTCCATGATATTATGGGGTCAAAGGTCAAATAAGTAGGTCAAAGGTAAAATGAGGGTCAATGTGAAATTTTACCTGCAAGAGTCTATTAGGGTTGATAACTTTCCAACCCTGCATCTGTTTGTAACCAAACTTGATTGGTAGATGCCCTACATTGGCCTCCATGATATTATGGGGTCAAAGGTCAAATAAGTAGGTCAAAGGTAAAATGAGGGTCAATGTGAAATTTTACCTGCAAGAGTCTATTAGGGTTGATAACTTTCCAACCCTGCATCTGTTTGTAACCAAACTTGATTGGTAGATGCCCTACATTAGCCTCCATGATATTCTGGGGCAAAGGTCACATAAGTAGGTCAATGTGAAGTTTTACCTGCAAGAGTTTATTAGGGTTGATAACTTTCCAACCCTGCATTTGTTTGTAACCAAACTTGATTGATAGATGCCCTACATTGGTTTCCATGATATTATGGGGTCAAAGGTCACATAAGTAGGTCAAAGGTCAAATGAGGGTCAATGCGAAGTTTTACCTGCAAGAGTATTAGGGTTGATAACTTTCCAACTCTGCATCTGTTTGTAACCAAACTTGATTGGTAGATGCCCTACATTGGTTTCCATGATATTATGGGGTCAAAGGTCACATGAGTAGGTCAAAGGTCAAATGAGGGTCAATGTGAAGTTTTACCTGCAAGAGTCTATTAGGGTTGATAACTTTCCAACCCTGCATCTGTTTGTAACCAAACTTGATTGGTAGATGCCCTACATTAGCCTCCATGATATTCTGGGGCAAAGGTCACATAAGTAGGTCAATGTGAAGTTTTACCTGCAAGAGTTTATTAGGGTTGATAACTTTCCAACCCTGCATTTGTTTGTAACCAAACTTGATTGATAGATGCCCTACATTGGTTTCCATGATATTATGGGGTCAAAGGTCACATAATTAGGTCAAAGGTCAAATGAGGGTCAATGTGAAGTTTTACCTGCAAGAGTCTATTAGGGTTGATAAATTTCCAACTCTGCATCTGTTTGTAACCAAACTTGATTGGTAGATGCCCTACATTGGTTTCCATGATATTATGGGGTCAAAGGTCACATGAGTAGGTCAAAGGTCAAATGAGGGTCAATGTGAAATTTTACCTGCAAGAGTCTATTAGGGTTGATAACTTTCCAACCCTGCATCTATTTGTAACCAAACGTGATTGGTAGATGCCCTATATTGGCCTCCATGATATTCTGGGGTCAAAGGTCACATATGTAGGTCAAAGGTCAAATGAGGGTCAATGTGAAGTTTTACCTGCAAAAGTCTATTTAGTTAATTACTTTCCAACCCTGCATCTGTTTGTAACCAAACTTGATTGGTAGATGCCCTACATTGGCCTCCATAATATTATGGGGTCAAAGGTCAAATAAGTAGGTCAAAGGTCAAATGAGGGTCAATGTGAAATTTTACCTGCAAGAGTCTATTAGGGTTGATAACTTTCCAACCCTGCATCTATTTGTAACCAAACGTGATTGGTAGATGCCCTATATTGGCCTCCATGATATTCTGGGGTCAAAGGTCACATATGTAGGTCAAAGGTCAAATGAGGCAAAATTTTGAAAGTTTACCTGCAAGACTCTAGATAATGGTTGATAACTTTCCAACCCTGCATCTGTTTGTAACCCAACTTCATTGGCATGTATGCGCGCAATTGGGCGAGACACATTACGGCTATCGTCTTGTCTTTCAAACTTTCACAAATCTTTCAATTGGATTTTACAATGATATTGATGTAGGATTGAAGTCTCAAATGTCATTTTGTGCAATATCTGACACTTTACAGGGATCACTTTAAGATTTAGAGCCCAAATACATTCGCTCGAGGTACGCCGGATGTAACCGGAATGGCGTGCGCGCGCTCTGCAGGAGTACAGTACTCTCTCCACTTGCAAGTCAACAATGGCTATGCTAGCTGCACATAGCTGCTGAAAAAGTAATACGTTAATAAAATCACAAAGCAATTTGGCACATGTCTCTTTGAATATTGAAACAAAAAATCAATTCATTGTCTTCATTTTTGTAGGGGCAACTTGAAGGAAGCATTTGAGGAAGATGTCTGAAGCATCAATGGCTTCTATTGCCAGGAATCTGTCTTCAACCTTTGAGGAGCCCTCACCCTTCCCTGCCAGGCAGAACATGCACACTGACAGAAGATGGACAGGTACAGAAACGGGATGCTCAATATTTTCACTTAAATTCCTCTCTTTAAGAATTAACCTGTTTCTTTTGAGATTCTGAAATCCCTATAGATGAAGACTTTGTACATAGCCTGCAAGGTTCCAGTAGGCAAGGCGATAAGTAACATAACCAGGTGCAGGACACTATATAATGTTTATATTTAGGCGATAAATTGACTCACCTTGATTTGGTTTTCCATTACTTGCATCATATTTTCTTTAAAAATTGATTCATGTTTTTTTAATTTCATTATATAAATTTGTTTGTGCACTCAGTAGCTCTCTATTATTTTTCTTGGGAAAGTTCTCCTTATTCATATTGCATTTCTACATATTTGCAATTAATTGTCAGAAAAAGTCAGAACATGTGACTAAATGTGCACATTCTGATTTTCTGGTTCAAATGTGCTTATTTCCTGATTTGCATTTAATTGCAACTATACAATTGATTATAACTCTTTCTGCAATGGGGCCCAGGTCTATCAAATGTGATCCCAGATAATGAAATAATATATATCAGAAGAACTATTGTAGGACTATTTCAGTCTGACATCATTACACTTTCATTTTAAAGGACATAATTTCACCTTTTAAAAAAAATCTTGTAAATGTTTGAATCTATGAATAATTCGTTTTCTTCCTTTCCTTGACCTTGCCTTTCAGAAAGCTTTGCCTCGGAGCCGTTCCACAGTACGCCCAAGTCTGGTGTCACCCCCAGCGGAACCATGCCTTCTTCAATCTCATACCCCACCCTCCTCTCGCAGCACGCTCACCACGGCTCCCCCTCCCCCTTGGGGCACCAGTCGGTAACAACTGCAAACCACACACACACTGCCAGTGACAGGTCACCCCACTCTAGGGCCGGGACTGGAGGTGGAGGTGGGGTAGGGATGAGGAACAGTTCTAGTGGCAACCACCTGAATTCATCTCTGAGTCCGCACCGGTTGCAGTCCTCCCCCACCACCCTGCTCCACTCCTCACCCTCTCCTAAAGTAAGTGGAATAAGTTAATGAGTATTGTGATGCTCAACATCGGCACAGGCCCAGGGCCACTAAAAATTAGCTTTGGGACACCAAATTTCATTGATGCCAATTTTCACTGGACCAAATTATACTATTCTAATATTCTAATAATATTATTGTAGTATTCTTGAAAGAATTTGTTTGAGATGAGAATTAGATTTGCTCAGGCATACATTTACTTCTAACCCAGAACAAGGAAGGTTGTGGCCTTTTCCAGTGTGCCGAATCCAGAGCTGAAAAATAGCAGAATCCAGACACATCTTTGTGACTGTATGCCTTCAAGGCATAGATTGGACTATTTACTACGTTTACACAGTTTGTATCAATTTATTGACTTTTTTTAATGCTATCAATCAATCAATTAAATCCTGATATTTGCTCCCCCCCCCCCCCCCCATAGGAATGAAAACACACGCACACACAGAATCCCAAACAAAAAACTGTGTGAAAGCAGTGTAAGAACAATCTTGTATGATTGTTGATAAATCAACCTTGTATAATTGACTAGATAGAAGGAAGCATTTCACTTTAATGTTGTTAACTGTTAGGTTTATCTCTTGTTTTGCATGAACAACTAGAAGAGCTACATGTCTGAGCTGGAGAACAGCACGATCCAGAAGCAGCGTCGTGAGCTCCAGCTACTGATCCGAGAGCTGCAGGACCGAGATCGTGAGCTGAACGAGATGGTCGCCTCCCACCAGAAACAACTCTTGGCCTGGGAGCAGGACAGACAGAAACTCCTGGCGCTTGAGACTAAGTGTGCCAGATATGAAAGTAAGTGTGAAACATTTTTTTCAGCTCTCTTTCGAATTGTATAAGACTTCAAAGTTGGTTTGCATGACAAATTTTCATGCCAAATAAACATTAAAGGGTACCACCACCCAAAAATAATATTCTTATTAAAGAAAGGTAACATCTTTAGTATTCCATTCCATCAACAAGTTCACAAAAATATGTTTCCAGAAAAGAAGAAAAAAATAATTGGAAACGCATCACCATTCTAAAGCATGCGTTCATGCAGTCTGAATTGCGAAGACTGCGATGTGTGCGGTGAATTGCGATGTGTGTAATCGCCCGGGAATCTATTGTCTACAAACGTACGCGTGAATAGCATTGGCGCACTCGCAAATGGTTGGCCCGTATGGAACCAGGAAATAGCAGTGGTTCTGTAAGTGGTGGAAATTAATTGCTTTGTTTATTAATTACACAACCCTTTGCAAAATGTTGGGTATCTATTTGATATCACAAAACGGTACCAAAACATATATTAATGTGTTGTTCTTTGCCTGGTGGTCCCCTTTAATGGTGTGAGGATTAATTAACATTATGCTGCAGTGTAGCTTTATATTTATTATTAATGTTATGAATATAAAACAAATCGCATGGCAGATTAAAGCAAACCAACAGACAACAGTGAAACACCAAATTGAGAAAATGCTATCTTTAACTTGGCTTGGACACCTGCTATTTTTTTCCTTTTATTACTTTAATTTATTAATGCTATGTAGGTGAACTGAAAAATCGCAGTGAGTACATCAAGAGTCTGAAGACAAGACTAAAGGTCATGACCTCTCAGGACCAGTCAAAGGCGTGTGCTCTGGAGACCATGCAACAGCAACTCATCAAGATGTCAGACGGAGCAACTGCAGCTAGGCAACGAGCTAAAGATGCAGAGGTATGTATACCTTGCATCGCACCTGAACAATTATGTAAACTTGTAAGAGGGGGTGAAAGGTTAAAGGTCATGACTACCCAGGACCAGTGAAACGTGTATGCTATATAGGCCATGCAACATCAGCGAGCTAAAGATGCAGAGATATACCATGCATTGCACCAGAACAATTGTTTAAACTTGTAAGAGGGGGTGAAAGGTTAAAGGTCATGACCTCACAGGAACAGTTATGCTTTAGAGACCATGCAACAGTAGCTCATCAAGATGTCAGACAGAGCAACATTCTCTAGACAATGAGCTAAAGATGCTGAGGTACAGTTAGATGGTGTATGTTTTAAACTTTAAGCCTTTATTTTCCCCTATATGTCCTTTCTTCTAAATTCTAAATCTGTTATATCTATTTCTCTTTCCTCCCTAATGCTCCATCATAACTATTTTGTCTTCATTTTTTAACCTGTTCCTTCTCTTTTAGACCACTGTTTAGCTTATACTCCCATTCAACATCATTCAGAATAATTGTCTACTCTTGTCTTAGGTTGTTGAAGATCAGGATGTCTAACAGAGAAGTAGTTTCCAGTCAATGGGCCAATTATTATTTCAAGTTCCTTTTGATGTTCACATTATGACTATATTGCATAAAATATGTGTGCATTAACATATTATACAATAGTAATTAATTTTTGTTTTATTGTGTTAATATCCAGGAAGAGAATTCCAAGATGAAAGCTGCATTGCACGGTCTATCTGAAAGGAACAGCTATCTTGAAGCCAGGGAACATGAAATGTCTGCAATCATTAAATTAAAGGTACTCCTGTTAAACATATTTTGTTAAAGGATATTTGAAATAGAATGTTAGAATATATGTGAAGGATGAGCACGCATATGGAAATAAATGGGCACTGCGTTAAAAAAACAATGGGTTATGTGAAATAAAATGAAAATTTCAGCCTTAGAGTTTTAATTCAGTGAATACCTAAGGATGCCTGATTGTTCTGAGCTGTGAATGATAGCAAACGAACGACCATAAAGGACACCTCAATATTAAAATAAATGATAATAATAATGAATATTTATATTGCGCAATATCCACCTAATAAGGTGCTCAAAGCGTATATGAAAGGAAAGTACATAGAAAGGTGAAACAGACAAGAAGGAAGAATGGGACAGTAAGATGAAGTGAAGAAAGAAGGTCCACTTAACCCTATCTTAACTGGGGGGGGGGGGGGGGTCAATTTGACCCCCCCTCAAATTTTCACGCGATAATTCTGCAACGCGCGCAGATATTGCCGCACGACTTCATGAGTTTTTTTCATTGAAGTCTTGAGCAACTTTTGAGACCAAATTTGCGACGACCAGACATACCGTTTTAAAGTCATGTGACCTTTCGTAAGTGATCGTCGGCCCACAAATCGCTAAATTTTGTGATTTGTGTACAAATCCTATGGAAATTAAATTTTTTCCTAGAATACACAAAACATTCATTATTTTTCATTCTAATCACTGCAATCATTTAATTTTGGGCTAAAAATGGTTGGATAATGGTCAATAATTTATTCCATTGAAAAAAACAATAAAAAACATAAGTAAAAAAACAAAGAAATACATAAGAAATTCCAAAAACAAAGAAATACATAAAGAAAAAATTGCAATTTGCAAATTTGCAATTTTTAATGTTGAAACCTCTTAATTAAGTCATAAAGAATATTCATGCACAAAATTAGCATATTCTGAGCAATATTTAGTGATTTACAGACAAAAAGAGGATTTCTGCAAAAATTAGCGTGCTTCGGTAATGAATATGCGCATAATTCGCATATTTAACATTGGGTCGTTTAAACGAAAACATTAACGCGCCGCTAATACTTCAATGTACCTCCATGCAAAATTTTGCATGAATCGGACAATCGGTCTTCGAGATCTTAGGGGCCCCAGTAAAAACCTGGTCTGAAATATCCCAGTTAGAATAGGGTTAAATGCTGTTTGAAATGAAATCTCAATCTGTCTTTAATGTTTTTTGTTCTTTTCCTCCTGTAGGACAAGGATCTCTTGGATGCCTCGTCACACATGGGTGATCTTGCAGCGAGACTCAAGAAGCTGGATGTAGCCCACAAGGTCAGTTGTTATTTGTTTAACCCATTTAGGACTGGTCCCGAAAATATTCGGGCTAGGGTCTATGGATTATACATGTTATATCATAATCAATCAACCCTGAATGGTTTAAGGGATCCAGTAACATCATCAAAATCCACAAAACTTACTTCGAACTCTAATTGTTTGTACATACCTTGTGGTATTCGTATTACCAATAGAAGCATTACAAGATTAAATACATTAAGTTGCTCCCTACTAATTCATTTATCGATTCAATGTTGAGTCCTGTCTAGAATGCAGTTGCTGTTGCCTTCCGACATTAAAGCTATCGCTTTGGGCCACTGTCATTTCTATACCACCTAATTATTAGACTTTTTTGAAACGCCTATTAGTTAGTTGTACAATATTGCTTGAATTCTGTTTTAATTCTAATTTATACTTTGCCAAATTAACTTCTCTTTAGAATAATGATTTTTTAATTCACGCTTCTTGTTTGTCCAGTGAACAGGAGGCAGAGCAGCAAAGCAGGTAGTTGAACTGAAGACACAACTGAACAAGAGTTCCTTTTTTATTTTCCAATTTTTCAAACTACCGTAGTGATAACGAAGCAACATAAGTAGTATCCCTGGAATTCTAGTTGTTGCAATATTCTGGTTATGTTACCTTCAACATAAACTTTGCTTAATTATATTATAAGAACATTTCTTTTGATTTCGCTCTTTCTTTTATGTCCAATTTTCAGGAGGTGAAGCAGCAAAGTCATAGTGAAAAGAAGCAGGTAGTTGATTTGAAGTCACAACTCAACGAGAGCATGTCAGAGCTCGACAAACTCAAAGGTATGACTCATTTTGAAAATTTAGCTCCAAGTTCATTTATCATTTGTAAACAAATTATGCAATAGATTCAGTCGTTAGTTTTGTTTAAGGTGATATGCCTAATACAGATTGGAAATGAATCCGTTCTAACCATTACATTACTTTGTAAGGTGATGAGTAGAAGAAGCCTTTGTAAAGTTTAACCCTTTGTTTAACCCTTTGTAAAGTTTTAACCCTCTCTGTTAACCCTCTTACATTCACATTGAGTGTAGAACCAGCATTGTAACGCTGAATAGATGAAAACTTTGTTACATTCACATTGAACATAGTATCAGCATTGTAAAGTTGAATGAAGAAAACTTTGGTACATTCACATTGAAAGTAGAATCCCCATTTGTAATGCTGAATAGATGAAAACTTTGTTACATTCACATTGAAAGTGGAATCCGTATTGTAACGCTGAATAGATTACAACTTTGTTACATTCACATTGAAAGTGGAATCCATATTGTAACGCTGAATAGATTACAACTTTGTTACATTCACATTGAAAGTAGAATCAGCCATGTAAAGCTGAGTAAGTGAAAGCTTTGTTAAATGTGTATTCTTTTGATTGCTGGTGATTTTCTGGAGCAGGCTAGCCATGGCACGGAGCAGCTCCAGGAACAACTTGAAGGGTTCCAGGAGGAATGTTTAAAACTTTAAAAGCGTTTAAAATATAATTAATGAAAAGCTTTGTCACATTCATGTTCTTTGATTCCAGTTGATTTCCTAGACCAAGTCAGTTGCAGCACGGAGCAGGCGCAGATAGTAGTGTTGTTGATTTCGGGAGTATTTACTACCTGGGACTCACGATAATTTTTCGGGCGAGTCCCGGGTACCCCAAATTTACCCATTTGGTGATTACACGATCGGCATGTCACGCCAGCTGGGAAAACATGTTCATTCAAGTGACAAAAATTGAGCGCATTTATGTCACTTGAATGAACATGATAACTCTTGCGTTCAATGAGGGGACTTGCTTTTTTTTCGGGAAATCAGTATCGATTTTTGCGCCCAGGACTCAAAATTTTTCGGCGGGACCCGGATACCCGGGACTCATCAACAGCACTAGCAGATAGAAATATATCTTTGTAATGTGATTATTAGAATCAATGTTAAATGCTTCATCACACTCTCATTCTGTGATTGCAGGTGATTTGCTGGCGCAGGCTGGCCGTGGCACGGAGCACCGGATTGAGGTGGGCAAACTCCAGGAGCAACTCAAGGGATTCCAGGAGGAACTGCAACTTGCAGGTGAGCTGCAGTTACCATAGATACAGCAATGCTATACATTAATTTGTTTGCCATGTGGCCTAGTAGGGCAAGTGAAAACAGGATTTTTAAAAAATTCTAGTGGTCCGATACCTATCTTTGGTGACATTAAAACATTAAAGATTCTGTTATACAGTCAAACCTGCTCTAGCGACCACCTGTATATAGAGACCGCTAATCTTGACTCCCTAGAATGCAGTTTACATGTAAATGAACCTGGCTATAGAGACTACCTGCTGATAAAGACCACCTTTTCTGTCTCCCTTGGGTGGTCTTTAAAGACAGGTTTGACTGTATGTGGTTGTCCATTCAAGCAATTAGAGCAGTAGTTTATGAAAGGTTTACCAGGGTCAGATTCAGTCAAGAAATAATGAAGAAATATAAATATTTGATCTAAATGGCAATTAACCAGTTGCTCATGGGTACCTGGTGCAAAGAACTATAAAGTGCAAAATCTATTGGGATTTCAGAATCTCAAAGGGAACGGGTTAACCCATTCAGGACTGACTAGTTTTGCTAAATGTATTCTCCATAGACCCAAGCCTGAGCATTTTCGGGACCAGTCCTGAATCATGGGTTAATATTAATGTTCTGAATTTTTTCCAGGTGAAAGGGAAAAGAGGAAGGATCAACTGATCGAACTGCAGAGGTCAAAGCAAGAGAGGACCGATTCAGAATTGACCTCTCTCCGACAGGCGTACGAGAGACAGCAGCGGGAGCTATCCCTCCTACAACTCAACATTGATGCGCAGAAAGAGCGGAGCAGGGCAGATGAGTCCCTCAAAACCTCCATGTAAGTTATAGATGATGTAGGGTTGTGAAATATTTCAGCCCTTAAAGACCTAAACTAGTGTTTATGTCGCTCTGAGTCGTGTATAATAGACAGCAGCTTTAGCTATCCCTCCTACAACTCAACCTTGATGCGCAGAAAGAGCAGAGCAGGGCAGAGGAATACCTGAAAACCTCCATGTAAGTTATACTGTAGATATTTAGGATTGTGAAATATTTCAGCAATTGAAGGCCTAAACTAGTGCTTATGTCACTCTGAGTGGTATGTGATAGACAGCAGCTTTAGCCATCCCTCCTACAACTCAACCTTGATGCGCAGAAAGAGCGGAGCAGGGCAGAGGAATCCCTGAAAACCTCCATGTAAGTTATACTGTAGATATTTAGGGTTGTGAAATATTTCAGCAATTGAAGGCCTAAACTAGTGCTTATGTCACTCTGAGTGGTATATGATAGACGGCAGCTTTAGCCATCCCTTCAACACAACCAAAAACTACTTTTTTTTTCACGAGGGCGATTTTGAAAATTTTGAGGGAGAAAAACGCCCTCGTGAAATTATTCACGGGGGCTATTTTGGGGCTCACAGGGGCTCTTTTTTTTTTTTACATCGTTTTCATTGCTCAAGGGTCTAATAAATGGTTATCATGATGTGATCTATCCGATTATGCCATGATTGGTACGTTTCTGGCGCTTTCCAATCATGCAAAAAGATGTAAAACAAAATTTAAAAATAAAAATTCGCCCCCGTGCCGTGGCTCACGGGGGCGATTCCAAAGATATCGGGGGCGAATCGCCCGTCGCCCCCGTGTATTTTTTTGGTTGCTTCAACAACAGCTCAGCATTGATGCACAGAAGGAGCAGAGCAGGGCAAGAAGTCCCTCAAAACCTCCATGTAAGTTACGCATTATTGGCTGACAAAGAGAAGGTGCTTAGTGGCTTTATGTTTTTCAGAGATAATTATGTTATAAGTTTGTGAGCCCTGTAGAAACCAAATGTACCTCTCTGTAAAATTTGATAGATATTTCAAAAATGATATATAATTATTGTATGAAAATTTGGCATCGCAAAGATAATCTGACCTACAAGATGGTCAGCATAAATCAATTGAGCTAATTATGCCATTCTCACTCTTACCTAACAACCTGATGTGGTTTTGTGAAATATTTTAAGCAATAAAAAGCTCAAACTAATGTTTTACCTTTTCTGCTATATCACCTCTTCCTTGAGGAAGGAGGCATGTAGTCATGACCACAAACCTTATTTCGTAATGTTTTCTTTTCCAACTTGTTTTTCTATCTTCAATATAATTAGTTGTAGCTGTAAATAGATCATAATTGTCGTGGTGCGGTAGATGAGGCCAATTGATACACAGAGGACAAGTTCGTTAAGTTGTTCTGGTCATTTATTTCTCGGCCACAGTATCTACCATGTGTCGAGAGACACGCAGATAGAAACGAAACCCTGCAATTGGCAGAATGAAAACAAAACATGTCATAGAATTTCAATCAAATGTATTTACAAAAACATGATAATATAACCTTGATGAAAATAAATCAACAGTAATTACTGAACAGAAATATTGTTATCTTCTTGATTAAATATTATATAAAGTAATTACTAATTAATCTCTGAATCAAATCTGTTTTCATCTTGATTCTATTGTATAATCACTAAAATCAAACGCTATAATCATTTGCTTGAATGACATAATTAAATCTGAACATGAAATCAACTGTGTCACGGTCTCAAACATTAATATAAATCTACCAATTTATGGCATACTTTTATCGGTCAAACAAGTAATACATTCATCAATAAGTATTTATAATAACCTTCTATAATGCAGATAAACAATCTGCCTAAATGTCTCTTGTAATCAGAGCATGATCATATAAATTCCAGGTAAACATTATTCATCTTGTAATAATTCAACACCTTGTAATATCTCTAACACACATGATCATGCACTCTGCAATATATTAGACTAAATAAAGTTACACAAAGTCTGTTAAACAAAATGCCATCATTTATATAAAACGTACCCAAGGTCTAATGCAGACCCACTGAAGCCCTCAACAACGGTCCCGGAAGACACCCAGCAGCCATCTGTCTGCTCAGCTAGCAAGCACCTATAATAATGTTAATGTAACAATAAACAGTATAAAAGTATTGACCCTCTAAATCACACAAATCTCAGTTCCCACATCGTCTACTTCTAAAGGGGAAAAGGTTAACATAAACATCACGGAAAAATATCAATTATATACTTCATACCGTTCATCTAAAGTGTAAACAGCGAACAACATCTCACATCTACGAGATAACTATGGGCGCCGCCATCTTTTTTGGTTTGTTTACATCTCGCGCCCTCAACGTCAACTACACATCTACTTCACATGTGCGCGAAATATAGAATTGCAACAATTACTCTGTAAATCATTTTTGCAATCACTCAATACATAATTCATAATTATATGTCGATATAAAAATGTTACATAAACATACTTATCACATATCTCTCTAACATCATGTATTTAAACAGCGTAATATGATATAATGAATGCCTACTCAAAACTTGGGTTCAACATCATTAACAGGCATTTTAATTATCGTAAATCACTCTCTAATACGTGATTAAACTCAATTATCTATTTCTACAAGCATAACTTACTGTAAAATAGCTGCAAAGCCACGCTTCAGCCAAAAGGTAAGACAGCAAACACGGAAAACCCGGAACACAGGCACAGCTACAAGACACGCCTAACCTTGACCGCGTCAGATATGCTTCTCCGAGGTCACACTATTCTAACATGTGCACTTTACAACATAAGAGTGGGCGGCGTATAACACATTAATTATCCGTCAGCGAATCTAAGTGTAACATGTATTGTAAACTAATTTGCATAATTGGACTCGGTGCGGAATGTGACACTACCTAACTTGCATAATCGGAAAAGTCCGCGATCTACATATGATGTAATCTAGTCCGCATTCCCACATAATGTTATTTCTCTCTCTCTCTTTCTCTTTTTCTGTAGGGAAAACAACTCACTGTATGATTCCAAACGCAGCACGCCAATCAAAGCCCACCACTCCTCATCTCTCAACTCATTGAATGGGGGCAGCCCACTCATCGGCAGTGCGGGGGAGGGGGGCATAGCTGTGAATAACCACAGCAGTGCGGACACTGAGGAATTACTTGATGCCGCGCAGAGCGAACAGGTTTGAGTTTCAAAACAGACTTTCTGAATATATGTGACCGGCTATAGCAAAACCCATATACTTGTTGGTGAAAATCAAAATGTAGATTTTCATACCATTAGAAATGCCTCATACAAGCTCTCATTTGATGCTTTGTTCTAACAAATTGGTCAATAATTGGCGAAGATATGATTGTTTCAATTTAACAATCATAAATCTTTTACACACATTATGTGAACTTAAAATGCCCATTTCTTTGAAACATGGATTACCGACAAGTGCAGGGTTTTGCTTTAGCCAGTCACATTTAACTGGTCAGTTTGCCTATGTTTGAAATAATTTATACAGACAAGCTGCATCACTTCAGTGATCTCTCGCACATATCCCTGAGTTGATTTCCTTTCTGGTGAGGTTGATATGAATAGAGCTCTTCTGATGAGCAACCATCACCAGGGCTTTGCAGATCAGGTGGTCAAGCACCAGTCTAGCATTCTGCAGGTCTCGTGTTCAAATCCTGGGGAAGTCTCATTTTTCTTTGGTCATTTTCATTGATTTATTTTTATCATAATCTTCTCTAAAAGTCATGAGCGTATGACCGCTAAGAAGGAGTTTTGTATCCTAAAGCACTATATTAATTTAAAACAGATCTAGTAACTTAGTTGCCATATATACAAAAACTGACGAAGGGTTGATAAAATGTGTATTTCTGTGATCTGATATGTCCACTGAGCAATGTGTGGAAATTTAATAGTAAATGAATGTCATATGACCGAGTAAAGAGCAAAAATGCTATGTGATATTCACTTACTCATTGCACTGACTTTGTACATTGTTAGAATTCTCCACTAGAGAATTTAAAATCTGAACACTACAATAATACATATCTTTATAACGAAAGAGAATTTTGGAAAACCAAAACCTGTTCCATGCTTGTATTGGTAATACAACAAGGTAAAGCAAACTGCCAGAGTTCTGGGTAAGTTTTGTGGATTTTGACAAAGGTACTATATCCCTTCAGGTTCATCCTGTATATTTGAGGTAATTGGAATTAAAGCTGCTGAAAGATCAAGACAATTTTAAGGAAATATTTTTAAAATTATTTTATTCCTAAGAATAGTTCCTCGAAAAAAGTGTGTACAAGGCAGAAGAGTGGTTAATTACGATATATTTGAACAAACGTCCGTGGTTTTGAAGAAGTTAAATGTGATTTGTGTGTTTTATTCTTATAGATGGGAATGTCCTCAAATGGTCAGCTGTGTTGTTGCAGACCTATTCCTTTAATAAGATTATTTTAACAAAAACACTCTAGAAGGGTTTTTACATCTGTAGATTTAATGGCATAAACATCTTATTTCAGGGCTTTTTGACAAATACAAAATTTGTCACGGTAATGCACTCTAGCTAAGTATTTTGCTGTCGTGAAAGAAACAATTGTGAATTAATTTTTTAAAAGACATTACATGAACAAAATCAAATTTCCATCTTGCCTGTTGTTGTTACGTTTTTTCACAGATGGGAATGTCGCCAACCAGTAAGCTGCATCGGCTACTGACAGAATCGAGACAGATGGTTGAGAACCTGGAACAATCTACCCTTCCTCCATACATAGCCAGCAGCAGCCCTAGGACAGACCAGGTAGTGTGGCCTCATTGATTGATTGGTGGTGGTGGTGGTGGTGATGGTGGTGGTGGTGGTGGTGGTGGTGGTGGTGGTGGTGGTGGTGGTGAGGATGGTGGTGATGGTGGTGGTGGTGATGGGGTGATATAGAAATAAAGGTTAAAGGGGTAGTTCAGTTTTGGTATAGAGGGCGCTGTGGCAGCAGGTATGGTGGTTTGGGGGAAATTGTAAGGATAGGGAGGGAGGGTGAAGATAAAAGAGAGTTTGTAGAGAGAGAGAGAGAGAGAGAGTCCAATAAAACAGACAGATAATCAAGATCCTACCACAGTATACCCTTTCTTTTATTATTATTATTATAGGACAGACCTCATTAACACTTTGAACATTCCAGGAAATGTACAGTTCTGTAGCATTTGTGTGTATTGTGTTTTTGCAAATGGTGGTGGTGGTGGTGGGGTGGTAATGGGGTGATAGAGAAATAAAAGTTATTATAGGCAGTGAGGGGTGGAGAAAAGAGGGAGTTTATAGAGAGAGAGATTAAAGTCTGAGAACACAGACAGATGGTTTAGTACCTACAGCAAAGTATTCTTCCTTCCTACATAGCCAGCAGCAGCTCTAGGACAGACCAGGTAGTGTGGCCTCATTGATAAATGTGACCCTCTATAGCAAAACCCGGCACTTGTCGGTAATTCATGTTTTGAAGAAATGGGCATTTTAATTAAGTTCACACAATGTGTGAAAAAGACCTATGATTGTATAATTGAAACAATCATATCTTCGCCAATTATTGACCAATTTGTTAATGGTATGAAAATCTACATTTTGATATTTACCGACAAATGCAGGGTTTTGCTATAGCCGGTCACAAATGGTGGTGGTGGTGATAGAGACATAGAAGCTGTAATAGGGAGGGAGTGTGGAGATAAGAGGGGGGTTTTGTAGAAAGAGAAGGTCAGGCAGCATGAGAGCACAGATCCATACATTGTTCCATACATATTGCCAGCAGCTTCCCTAAGGGAGACAAGGTAGTTTGGCCTCATTGAATGGTGGTGGTGGTGGTGTTGGTGTTGGTGTTGGTGTTGGTGGTGATAGTGGTGGTGTTGGTGGTGGTGATAGGGTGATATAGAAATAAAAGGTTAATGTGAATGGAAGCTATACTTTAGCCATATATTACCTAACACAAGCCTCCACACTAAAATTTGTCTTTACTGGCCCGTGCGGGCAAGCAGAATCACAACTCTTCAACTTCTACTTGCCCGAACAGAAAACTTACTACTAGATGAGATTTACATACAAGAATTACATTATTCTATCCTATTTGACCAATAATTCAGTTGTTCAGTCGGGCAACCAAACTAGACCATTTATGAAATTTCACTCTCTGACATCAATTTTTACTTGCCCCGGGCAACAGGGCAAGTGCTAATGTCGAGCCCTGCCTAACATACTGTTTTATTCTCTTGTTCTATTTTTTTGTTTGTATTTATCTTAGGACATGCCCATGAGAGAGACATCACCTCCAAAGTCAGCCAGCTACTCATAAAAACAGAAGGGAAACAGAAATGCCCCAGTATTAACTCATCGCCAGCTATCAATACAAAAAGCAACAAAAACAGCAATATACAATTCTGAGAAAGAAAGAAACTCGGTATAGTCGAACCTTTTACACCTTAAGATACCTTACATAGCGAGGTATTTTCACAGGTCCAGGCTCAATGTAATTAATTGATTTAAGTCCTGATACAACTAATTATCTGATATAACTAGGTTAATTCAATGTACGCAAGGTGCTTGTTATGATAAGGTTTCATGTGTTAAGCTATGCCTATGGGCAGCCAATAGTAAGGTGGAAATATCTCTGGGTCAAAGAGGGCGAAGCATAACTAATTTGCAGGGACTAGACATTTTTTTTTCATGGCTGCAAAGTGGTGGCCCCAAAACAAAGACAAACAGAAAAAAAGTGTTACATTTGGGCCCCGTTGCAGAAAGAGATAGTTAATTGTAAGTCAGAAATTGTCCGCATTTTAACCAATCAGATTGCGCATTTAGATCACATGATCTGACTTACAATCAATTGTATATCTTTCTGCAACGGGGCCCTGGTGTCCCTATTGGGCAATTATAATTTTGCATTATTGACAATTTGTTGGTCACAAACTTTTATTTTAGTGGTCTCCAACAAAGGATATTAACAGTAGCTGTAATCTTTGTTTGGTCGGGATAAATTTAGTGTACTGAAATTAGGGCTGATTAAGCAGTGATTTTGTTAAAATGTGACAATTATTAAACTCAGGTTGGTGATAATTTGTGTAAATTGTTTAAATTCAATTATAATTATTTGAATGACATGCACGCAGTACTGAATCTCATTCCAAATATTCCAATCGATTGAACTTGGTGTTAAATACAAATCCATTGTATTCATAAACTGTATGTTGTATTATATTATTCACAAAATTTGTTTGTATATTATGTAAGTATAGACTTTCCTAAGTTATTGAAAATTAATCTGAAATATGAAGATACGCCTTCTTGTAAATATAAATGTTTTGTTGTGTATATTATATTTGATGTTTTAGTTCGTTGTGAGTATATTTATCCTGTAATTTAAAAATGAACTATAATGCTGAAGACACATTTCAGGGGAGTGCAAAATAAAATTGTATTTGATTTAATGCCAAATAATTGTTAGAACCCATCTATATGAAATGGTGGTGCATGTAGCTAGATATTTAATATTTTGTCATGTGTGTTATTTCATTGGGCCTGTGACCTAAGAAATGTACATTATTATCTTTTGCTGTACTGGTGGTCAGCCAATGAAAGAGAAATTAATTATCTGAAAGTACCAAATTTTTACCAAAGGTTTTATAGTAGTAACTATTCAAAATATTTCAGAGGAATTATCCATTTTCTTCCCATGCTTTCTATACTACATGGATTTCAATTTTTGTAGAAAATAAATGCATTTCTAGCTATGTTTAATAACATACCATTAGGCTGAATAATGCTCATTCCTTAATGTTTTACTTAATTTTTCTTTTAATGCCAATCTGAAATATTTGTCTTTTGTTTTTTTAGAAATTTGTATTTCTTGGCCAAAAAAATAACAATATTAATGTTTGAACTTGACTCTATCCTCTTAGATTTAATTTTATATTTAATTATATTTTACACTTGTTTTAGGTTAAAATCTGTTTTACGATTGATTCTGAGTTGTCTACATTTTTCTTATCCTCTTGTTTTGACAAATTTTTAAACTTTTAATGTGTGTTTTTTGTGATTGTACTTTCTTTCAACTCACAGAATTATTAGCAGAGCTGTTAATGAAATTATACTGTATTTGTATACCACATGTACGTCTGTACTGTATTGTCTGAATTATATAATAACGTAATCATATTGAAGACTAATTTGATTTGTAAATGTGAGCTAAGAACGTATTTTAAATCATTAGGGGAAAGTTTCTAATAATTAAACAAATAGGATAATGGTATGAGTTTGAGGAATACACTAGCGCTTAGGTTTCAGAGAAATATCAAATGTTAAAGGGGTAGTTTAGTTTTGGTAGAGATGGCGCTGCTCATCACAATTTTTTTGTGAGGTAATGAAAAACTGAGTGTCGAATTTGAGAGAACATGCAATTTGCAGAATAAACTTTATTTGGTCAAAATCGACCCAGAAACAGCTGAAATATCAATAAATATATCTGATCTTATAATTATTTGGGGCCCAAATAATTAGATGGTTTTTTCAAAAAATTTAAAAAATGCTTGCACTTTTTCAAAAATTTTCAAAAGCATTTTTTAAATAGTTGTTGATGATCTCTCTATTTAATCATTGTTTCAATAAAACATCACATGCATAATTTTGTATGAAAAATGGTTGAAACCAATGCCTTTTTAAAAAGCGCCCTCTTGTGTTTTAATGGCTCTTTTTGAATGATAACGGGCTTTTTACTTAGTCGTTTGGAATTTTGAGCATGGTGGAGTTATAACTATTAGTTTATAATGTTACTGTCCAGGTTTGGTTACTAAAGTTCAGCCTTACCAAAACTATACTACCCCTTTAACCTGTTCAGGACTGATTGATTTTCCTATAACATGCATTCTCCATGTACCCCAGCCCAAGTATTTTTCAGGACAAGTTCTGTAGGGGTTAAAGGGATCTAGTAACATTGTCCAAAATCCTCAAAATCCAATTGTAATTCTAGCAGTTCCCCCATACCTTGTTGTATTTGTATTAACAAAAGAAGAATGGGACAGCCATTCATCATTTTTTGCACATGTCAACAAAGTTACTAGATTCCTTTAAGAAAAATAGGGTTTCTACTCCCCCAGTAAACCTATATGAAAGTGAAACACATTGATTGGAGAGATATATGTAACTGTCTTCAGACATGTTTTCACAATTTAATTAATTTTTCGATTCGTAAATATTCAATATAAATAATAAATGTGCAATTGATACAAAAACAAAACATCTAAATACTTATTCATATGGTTAATTTATTAAATAATAAAGATACATGAAAATGTGATATTTGCTGAATAACATAGTGTAGTAAGTAACATAACAATCCTTACATCTATATAACATGTCTGCTTATTAGAAAGCATGTTTTGATGATTACATTTAGATGGGAATTATAGTTTTAAACAGTTGTAAGTGTTTGTTGCCCTCATTTACATGCAATTAGGCCTTCATGTAACTGATGATGATACACATTTTCTTTTCTTTTTTAATCTAATATTGAGCTGTTTAACTGGTAAATAATATTATGATAAATTCATAATATTTCTGCTGTTTTACTTTAAAATGTTCCCACCTGAAATAGCTGTTTATAATTATTACAATTAAAGCATGATGTCAGTGGCTAACCAATCAGCATGCTTTTCATAGTATATTTGTGGACGGTCTGTTTTTTGCCGTTTTTCTTTAAAATTATCCCACCTGAAAAAGCTGTTTATAATTATTACAATGAACATGACGTCAGTGGCTTACCAATTAGTATGCTTTTCAAAAGTATATTTGTAGATGTCTTGTTTCTTGTTCGAGATCTGTACGTTCAGTATAATAAACATTTAATTAAGAAACAGTAGTTAGATAACACTTGAAATAATTTTTGTGTTTGTACCTATTTCATGTGCATGTATATTTATGGATTGATGTCAATTATATTTATTCCCACAACTCTTACACTGCCTCAAATGAAGCTTATATTTTTAAAATGGCTTTCAGTATGAATCATACTTCTGGGTGTGTACACCCACCCCCCCCCCCCCCCCCCCCCCACTTCAAAAAGGTCCACTTTTTATGGTCTTGTGTCCACTTGTTATTGGTCTCGGCCAATACTTACACAACTAAACCAGTGGTCTTGGTCTCTGTCTTTAAACAAAAATTGGCGACGGACCCCCCCCCCCCCCCCCTGCTTACACGACTCAACCAGTGGTCTCGATCTGTAACAATATATATATACTATTTAATTTTAATACTTTAGAAACAGTTTAATTGAAAAAGCTTGTTTTCAGGTCATCAGGCGATGAACGCTGGCAAATCAGTCTACTAACAAATTTGTTTGGCAAGTGATACGTTGCGTCCTCATTATATGATTCGCTTCCACACTTGGAGTTGGTGTGATCGCCGTCTCTTGGGCTTATGAGAACGCAGGCCAAATCAAATCCTCGCATATAATGATATTGATGGACATGTTGCGTCCTCACTGTATAATGATCCGCTTTGCAAGTCCACACTTAACGTTGACTTTCCTGTCTCTGGGGCGATGATTATGATTAGCAAGTGGTATGTTTGGCCTCGACATTATACAGTATAAGTATTCGTTTTGCGCATCCACACCTAGAATTTGCTAGTTCCCCGTCTCGGGGGCTAATGTGAACGCAGGCCAAGTCTGATCATTCACATCGATATGATGCATATTGCATCATGGTATTGAACAAATACCTCTCTAGTCCCGAACGCCCTGCGGTACCTGTCTTGCATGATAAACATGGTAGAGGCGATGTTGGATATTTATATGCTATAAGTGCAGAAAGGGAACAGTAAAGAGACAGTTAGACAGACAAAATTACAAAATACACACGGTGGGAGCGGAATGGGATGGAATTACCAAAGAAATGCGATTGAAACTAACGAAGAAGAAATGTTGTAATACTGTGCATAAATGGGGAAAATAGGAGAAATGATGATGATCAGGGCAAATGACAATTTGAAAGTATTATATAGCCTACATAATTTGAAAAGAAATACAATAAAGTTAGATCAGGAATCGCACGTCGCAATGATTCTGAATTTAAAAAAATATATATATATAGATTATAATAATTATGAAAAGATATGCCAATTCATAATTGTTCCTTTTGTTTATGTCCCACATTACACTACAAAGTTCGATGTTCATGAAGATGTTGTATTATGTCTTCGACTATAGATGGTCTGTTCGACTGTTTGTGAAAACGGGAAATTTAAACTTGTTAAGCAATCAAATGGCCTTTTGATATATAAATTGAATAAATATAACATTATGTTGGCTTATACAGCCACATAAATACATTGGAAACTCATACAATTTGAAAGCGTCAGCAATTCTCTGAAAGATCTTTCAATTAAAAAAAAATAAAAAAATAATGAAACTGCCTTTGAGTAGTTTTTTTCTTCAAAGAAGCGGCATCAGAGAATGATTACCAACGTCACAATAGCAAAGCTTCGACGCCTAACCAATGGACGAAGAAGAATGAGTTCTTCGTTAGCAGGTGGTCTTTGTGAGAAGGTGTTATTATGGTGCACGGTCAGGTGTCCTTTACAAAAATTTAAAGTTGAACTTAAAGGGAACCAACACCCATAAATAAGATTCAAACAAATACAAGAGAGCAGTTGTCCATTCTACCACAAGTTAGGAAAAATAGGTTTCCAGAAATTTGTTTATCATAAATTGAAGACTCATCATAATACTTAATTATTTGTTCATGGGCCTGCAGAAGAAAACCATGGACTAGTATTTAGGAACTTACGGGGGTTGTTACATTCCTGTGGCAATAAAACAGTATGTTTCTGTAGACCCATGTTATAAATTTGATTATGATTTGAGACACATATATATATGGTTGCTGGGGGAATGGATTACTAAAACTAATCACTTTTATATATTAAAGGATTATACTGGGGAGTCGATTCCCTTTAAACTCATAAGTGAGACTTAGAATTAAGCCATTATCATGTTATGTTTTATATGTTAAATAAATAAGATTAGTTTTAAAATCCAAAATCCTAAATATTTGGTTGAAATCATAATTATGTTCTATCATCAAGGAGGTTTAATGTAAATTTGCATTTTTGCTGTTAAAGAAGTTCTTTCAAGTCAAACTTAAAATTCAAGTTCACTTCAAAATCTTTGTAAAACATCCCCTAAATTCAGATGTAGATACAGGTTACATGTGGTCCCCATGTGGTCCAAGCATAGTGGTTAGCGGTTAGAGTGTGCATTATGCACGTAAGATCCCGGGTTCGAACCCAGACCGGGTCGTATACCAAAGTTGTTTAAATGGTACCTTCTGCCTTCTAGCCAAGCGCTCATTATTTTATATAATGGAGAAGAGAAAGTTAATCACACGAGTTACCAGAGGACTGGCCCGCCTTTCTGTAGCTTTCGCTACGTACAGTAGACGTGTGGCCTATAGGGGCAATGAATCGGAAATAGGCGCCGCCTAATTATGTAGGTGCCAAAATTGGCACAGGAAGGAATTTCACTTTAATTTGAACTACATGATTTTTTTTTTTGTGGTCTTTCCATGCAGATGGTCATTAATTACTGCAGTACGAGTACGTTTTTAATAAAAAATGTGTGATGATATGAGTGGAGTTCATTAACCTGGCATTACTGGCGCTGTATTGTATGATTATTATAACGGCCTGCAATGCATTATAAACTTATTGAACCCGTAGGAGATATTTGCGTAACTATATCATTCTAATCCAAAGCTCATTACTGCCAATTATCGAGAACAATACAAGTACAAGAAATAATTATAAGACCGCGTATTCAAAAATTAAAGTTTTTCTTATTAAAGCGCCAACGACTGATAAAGCGTAATCACACATACGTCACTTTAATTAATCTTAACTAATGATATGCTAATATATTGTGTGATGTAACCAGGACGTTGGAATTCTTTGTAATCTCGATATAAGGCCAATTAATCTAACATTTAGAAGCATTTGATACGGTAGAAGGAATGAACTCCTTTTCCTCTGAATTAGCTGCTTCCGAAATTCCTGGATACACATGTATGTGCAATTACTTCTTTCAGGGGACCCTGACAAGAGACCGCGTTATAAAAATAACCAACAAAATATGTGTAAATTCATTTGTGTTGAGGATTAAGCTTGATTTACGACATTACATTTTCAGTTTAATTTCTGTCCAGCGATCCGAAAATGTTATTAATTTCTGTCGAAAAGACGTTTGTTTCTGTGGAAGGACAGTTCCGTGCATTTGGAGTGATTTTCTGCTGCATTTTGGTGTGTCTAGTTTCAGCATCACCAAGTATACAATGTAAGTATAAACATATTGTTAGAGTCATCGCAGCGTACGAGACGGGGGCTATACAGGGTGGCCCACAAAAAAAAACGGAACGGGGCACTTCCCAAAATAAAGTAACAATATAATTATGTCAATCGGATAGGGTATCTTTCCCAATGAAAAACGATACCAAGAACAGTAATTTTGGTCGTGTAGTTTTTGTTTTAGGGCGCTCTGAGTGGCACCATGTCAGGCTCCCAGTTTTGTCAATTTTTACCAAGTCAGTGCCTGATAAGTCGCACTTACTGCCCTTCATAACATTGAACAACGAGCAATACGCGCGCCATTGTTAGTGTGCATTCAGCTGTGTGCCGAGAGAATGGGCATGGTTGTTTGATGATATGACGGGCAGTAAGTGCGCTTTATCAGGCACTGAATTGGTAAAAATTGACAAAAATGGGAACCTGACATGGTGTCACTCAGAGCGCACTAAAACAAAAACTACACGACCCAAATTACTGTTCTTGGTATCGTTCTGTATTCATGGTATTGGAAAAGATACCCTATCCGATGGACATGATAATTTTGTTACTATATTTTGGGAAGTGCCCCGTTCCGTTGTTTTTTTTGGGGGGACCCCCCCCCCCCCCCCCCCCCCGAGAACTATGAAAACGGCGATGATTCGGGCAAAAATCATGTCATCATTGGACTCATCTTCGGGCAAAATCATGTCAAATGTAGGGAAGGTCATACAACTATATTGTTTTGGGGCAGCTAATAGGTGAAAACTTTTTTTCGTTCTTTCTTTCTTTTCAGGTGAAAAACGTGAAAATAATATGGATACAGACCTCATCCCCCCGGGAAAATGGACACGTATGCCCATGGTTAAAATGATCCATTAAATTAGTCAAATTCAACCAAAATCACTTGGAGCATTTATTTGTACAAACCATGATTTGAAGCCGTGAAGTTCCGCTTGTAGACAAGTAACAAAAGTATAAATGGGCCATTCTTAGTTACGTGTGTGACCTAAAAAAAGACATTTTTTGAAAAAATGGATGCTTATATTTTAGTAAGTATAAGAGGTATAATGATCTGTACTTTATATATGACTTGCATATGTTGAAGTCTTTCAGACTTTAAAAAAAAAAAAAAATTTAGGACTACGATACCTAAGCTCAGGTCAATGGCATGGGTCACGTGTGTGACTTTGCACGGATCACTGTTTTCATAATTCAATTTCATTTCGGGAATCCTGTGAAATATGAAAAGCTATAATGTTCTTAGTATTACCAACAAGTATTATAGATCTATGAGTAAGAAAATATTAATGATTAAGAATCATCTCAAACAATTGTTTTTAATGTATTTGATTATGTGGTAATGTCTGGTCACTGTGTGACATTGTGTGACATGTTCAATATGAATGGGAAAATGGGAATTTTATAAAATCAGGTTTAATGAAAGGTTCAATTTTCGCAAAGTTGGTATCAACGTGTACAGGAGAGTAAGAAGAATAAGCTTGCTAAATATTATGTAGATATCTTTCTTATTTTCAGAGTCAAATATTATTATTATTACTGAAATATGTAAACTATGCAAATTAGTATGAAACTGTCTTATTCCAATGTAAAACATGTATTTTATCAAACTTTGGACATTGATCTTTCCCAAAATGGAACAAAATAATTGGAAATAACAAACAACTTCAATTTTCCCCCAAAAGTTTCACTTTTTCAAAAGTTTCAACGAATGGCCCAAATCGCATATGTATGCTAATTAATATTCTAATGGAACGGCCGTTGGTGCTTCCTTATATACCATTGACACTCAAATAGAATTCGCCATGTGAGAACATAGACCTATATATAGGTTGAATACTTTGATGCCCTTTCGCAAAATGTGAATTTTAACAAATTCAATTTTCTCCTATCAGTTTATACAATCGGCGTTTTATTAAAGTTTTGAACCATGTAATGGTTTACATAAAAATCTCTTTTGTGAATTCCAGTTAATATGATTGTTCACTGATTCCCTTGACTTCCCCAGATACATGTGATGAGAGCTGGAGCTTGTACGAGACCACGTGCTACCGTTTGGACGGCGAAAACACATACGACCGCGATGAGGCCCGCGCCTGGTGCGCCACCCAGGATGCTTCCCTCGTCGTCATCCGGTCCGAAGTCGAGAACGACTTCGTGCTCACGTTGGTGCTTGAAGTCGATGAGGGGACGTCCCGGGGGAGGTACGACTGGACTAGGAGCCTGTGGATCGACTGCAACGATGAGGCAGTAGAAGGGACATTCGTGTGTAGTGACGGGGGCGAAGCAGTGTACACTAGTGGGTATCTAATATAGATATGCACATCTTGTATCTATATATTCGAATTTATCTTTCTAACACTCTGCCTGTCATTTTTGTTATTTATTGTTGTTGTTGTTCTTCTTCTTCTCCTTCTTCATCATCATCATCATCATCTTTTTCTTCTCTTCCTTTGAACTTCGAGCATTACTTGTAATATTATTTGTATTATTTCGAATTATTGATATCATTACATAAACTGATACAATCGATTGTAAGTTAATTAATTGTGAGTCAGATCACGTGACTTACTAAATGATAATAATCTGATTTATAATTGTTGAAATGCGCAAACTTTCTGACAAGAATTAGTAATTGTAACTTACAATCCATTGAATCTCTTTCTGCAACTATGCCCTGATGTTGTTGAACGAACTTTTACTATCATTTTCGCCATCATTTTAATAATGATCATTAACAAAATATTCATCATCATCATCATCATCATAATCATAATCACCATCACCATTGCTATCATCAGCATCATCATAACCATCATCATCATTATCTGTATCATCATCATCATCATCACCATCATCATCATCATTTTCTGTATCATCATCATAATCATCATCATAATCATCATCATCATCATCATCATCATCATCATCATCATCATCATCATCATCATCATCATCATCATCATCATCATCATCATCATCATCATCGATGTTGTCGCCAATCATCAATACCGGCCGTAGCACGACGACATATTAATTAAATATTTTTTCTTTTCTTCAGAATGGAAAGATGGGGAGCCTAACAATAACGGGGGAGAGGACTGCGTGGTCATGATATCCACTAATGGAAAGTGGAACGACCGTCCTTGCGAGGCTACCGGTCGCGTTATCTGCGAGAAAAGTGGTAATTATAATTAGTTTTGACTCTTCCCTTACAAAAAAAATGTATGGTATTCCTATGGTGCAGCTCTATGGTGAATGGTATTTCTATGATGCAGCTCAGTGGTGAATGGTATGTGTATGGTACACCACACAATTGCTGAATGGTGGAGTTCTATGGTCAATGGTATATCATTGATGCCGACCTATGGTGTATGGTATTTCTATGGTGTATTATATGGTAGAATATATTTCTATGGTATTTCTGTTGAATGGTATCCCTATTGTGGAAGATATTTCAGTGGTAGCTCTATGGTGGATGATGACTTTATGGTATATTAATGGTGGTTAGTGACTCTATGGTGGCTCTAAAGTGAATGGTATATATATGGTAGCTCTATGGTGACTGTATGGTGTATGGTATTTCTACGGTATGTTATATGGTAGAGGATATTCTATGGTATTTCTGTTGAATGGATATCCCTGTGGTGTAAGATATTTTAATGGTAGCTCTATGGTGGATGATGACTTTATGGTATATTAATGGTGGTTAGTGATTCAATGGTGGCTCTAAAGTGAATGGTAGATCTATGGTGGCTGTATGGTGTATGGTATTTCTACGGTATGTTATATGGTAGAGTATATTCTATGGTATTTCTGTTGAATGGTATATCCCTGTGGTGTAAGATATTTTAATGGTAGCTCTATGGTGGATGATGACTTTATGGTATATTAATGGTGGTTAGTGACTCTATGGTGGCTCTATAGTGAATGGTAGATCTATGGTAGCTCTATGGTGGCTGTATGGTGTATGGTATTTCTATGGTATGTTATATGGTAGAGGATATTCTATGGTATTTCTGTTGAATGGTATATCCCTGTGGTGTAAGATATTTTAATGGTAGCTCTATGGTGGATGAAGACTTTATGGTATATTAATGGTGGTTAGTGATTCAATGGTGGCTCTAAAGTGAATGGTAGATCTATGGTAGCCCTATGGTGGCTGTATGGTGTATGGTATTTCTACGGTATGTTATATGGTAGAGGATATTCTATGGTATTTCTGTTGAATGGTATATCCCTGTGGTGTAAGATATTTTAATGGTAGCTGGTAGCTGGTAGTGGATGATGACTTTCCCTGATAGCAGACTGACGTCTTTATGACGTCTTAATTTGGTCGTTAACTGGTAAACACGTCGTATGTCGTGTGAATACGACGTCATTATGACGTCTTTTAAAGATCATTCTTGACATGATAATTTGTGTCGTAAGAAAGACGTAAAAACGAAGTCATTATTACGTCTTTCAAAGACCAATTTTACACTATCTATTTTTGTCATAAGGACGTCGTAAAAATGACGTCTTTATGATGTCTTTTCAAGACAATTTTTGCCATTAAGGTTTATGTCGTACGCACGACAATATTAAGACGTCATTATGACGTGTTTACAAGACTAGTTTTTGCCATCATTTTTGTCGTATGAATGACCTCATTACGACGTCACTGTGACGTCTTTTAAAAACCATTGTTTCCAATTATTTTTTGTCGTTTAGACGACGTTATTACAACGTGATTATGACGTCTGTCAAAGACATTTAAACAATTATTTTTAGCGTATGGACGACCTTTTTATGACGTCAATATGACGTCTTTCAAAGACTAGTTTTCACATGCTTTGTTTGTCGTATAGGTGACATGATTACGACATCATTATTACGTCTTTCAAATACCATTTTTCACGATTTATTTTGTCATTAGGACGTCTTTATGATGTCTTTTCAAGACGATTTTTGCCATTAAGGTTTATGTCATACGGACGATGGTATTATGACGTCATTATGACGTCTTTACAAGATTAGTTTTGCCATCATTTTTATGTCGTATGAACGACCTCATTACGACATCATTGTTACGTCTTTTAAAGACCAGTTTTTGCAATAATTTTTGTCGTATGGAAGACTTTTTTACGACGTCATTATGACGTCATTCAAAGACTAGTTTTCACTAGCTTTGTTTGTCGTATTACGACGTCATTATTACCTCTTTCAAAGACCATTTTTGCCATTAAGGTTTATGTCGTGTGGACGACGTTATTACGTGATTATGACGTCTTTCAAAGACTTTTTTGTAATTATTGTTGGCGTACAGACGACCTTTTTTACGACGGCATTATGACGTCTCTTAAATACTAGTTTTCACTAGCTTTGTTTGTCGTATGGGTGACATGATTACGACGTCATTAATACGTCTTAAAAATACAATTTCGCCATGATAATTTGTGTCGTATGGACAACAATATTATGTCATTAAGACTTTTTCAAAAGACTTACTTTTCGGTGCTTCGCTTTTCATTTTTGTCGTATGGACAATTCAAAAGGCAATTAACTAAAGAATAGTTAACTCTATATTTACATATAGACAACATCTTTATATCTGGATATTACAAATCCCAAAGCTAGTTTGTCCAATTAGTTTTTGTTCTATGGATGACGTTATTACAACATCACTATGAAGTCTTTTAAAGACTTATTTTCACTATCTTTTTTGTCGTATATCCATGATTACGACGTATATCCATGATTACGACGTCTCTATGACATCTGAAAAAGACCATTTTTGCCATGACAATTTGTGTCGTATGGACGACAATATTATGACGTCATTGAGAATTCTTTCAAAGACAAGTTATTCGCTATCATTTCTGTTGTATGTATTACATTATATCTGGTTTTCTTCACATATTATATGTAGGAGTGTTGTGTTTTGTTATGGATGTTGTCTCTTTTGCATTTTCTTTCCTTTTCTTTACAGTTAGGCGTTATACAGTATATTATTTATGTTAGTATCTTTGTTTACTGTTATATACACTGGATATTTGTTATTTAAAAAAAATGTTTGTTTTTGTAGTACGTTCATTTATTGTAAAATTATAATTGTATTGTAAAATCAGAAATGAAACAAACCATATAACCAGAAGAATGAACACATGTTTCCTAGAATGGGTTCTCAGGAGATCGAGCGGCCATCTTTGATCTGAGAAGGTTGCCATGGTGATATATGAAGTAAAGTACATGTATCAGAAATTAATTTGTAGCCCCCAAAACCTAGGAAAAATAGTATGCTACCCATTATTTGAACGTACTGGGTTCACAATAATATAATATTGATGGGATATGCAAATAATTAGTCTAAATTACCTAATTATACGAAGTTCATTACATGCATTGTCCAATGTTGCAATGGTGGCAACCAAGCTTAAATATATCTAATACATACATTTATTTAGATCATGACTTGATTTATTCACTCATAAAAAGATTAAAAACAATATTGGTGGGTATATGGTCCCTAAATTGAAGCAGCTGCTTCAAAATAAACACATACAACATAAAATACAACTAGTAAACAAAAAACAAACAAAAATGGAGATGGGGTGAAATGGGGGAGAACTGAGATTATACATGTATAAAGGGTGTCTTTGTATAAGTATGTTTGAATGTTAAGATGAAGCGCTCTGTAAATGGGGTGGTTGGGAATTCCAAAGTGTTAGACCTGCAAAAGAGACTGCTCTTTGTGAGACTACTGTTATTGAAAATAAATATGATAATCATTACTACTACGCAATGAGTGCATGGCAGTCATCTTTGATTTCAGGGTTTTACCATGTGCAAATGAGTACCAAGAATGAATTCCCCACTCAAAGATTCCCTAACATAATTTATTTCATCACATTTGTGCTAGGTAAAAACTTACCTCTGACCTAGTATAACAAATATGCAATTTAGCTGATTATCTGTATAATGCTAATACAACAAATTTTCAATGTTGCCAAGGTAGTAACATTGCTAAATTATCTAAAGAAACCTTTTAGCACATGAGAAAAAACAAACAAATATTGGACTGTCTACAACCTATTATCGGCTACATGAATAATTCATGATCGATTATAAACGATATTATCAAAGTGGAAATAACCCAATGATGCCAGGGTGGTAATATTGCTAGATTTCCTAAAGAATCCCTTTAGAACATGAGTAAAAACAAACAAACAAATATTGGACTTATGAACGTCTACAACATATAGGATCGCCTAAAGGAATAATTCATGATCGATTATAAACAATCGTATCAAAGTGGAAATAACCCAATGATCCCAAGGTGGTAATATTGCTAAATTTTCTAAAGAAACCTTTTAGAACATGAACAACAAAAGAAAATACAGTAGGACTTATGATTAACGTCTTCAGGTCTAATGGATACAGGATTCATTCATGATCGATTATAAACAATCGCATTAGAGTGCAAAGTAAAATTCCAATTTTTATAACTATTTACATTGAAATCATTGTTATTATGATCTTATTTTTGCAGATATTAAAACTAATATAAATACCAACCTGTTCTTAATATTTTCAACATGATTTGCAAGTTAATTATTTAGGCATGAACTCTTTGAAATACTAAACAGTCAATACTAACCATTTAAATCTCACATACTAAGAAGCGGGATATATATACGGAACCTATACCACAACTGATTAGTAAGGTGTTAGACGTAGGTTATAGGATAGGTTTAGGATTTAGGAATAGGATAGGTTAGGTGTTATATGTTAAAAAAGTGTTGAATTGATAGTTGTCTGTGGAATACACACCAGCCATAGCCATCTCATTTTTTTCATTATTAATAATTAATAATGTAAAAATCGCTTCAAAATATGACGATATGGTAGATGAATGGTAGAACAATGATATCACTGTGGTAGATAAATGGTATGTCTAATGGTGGACATATGATAACACTGGTAGATTGGTGGTAGCCCTATGGTAGATGAATGGTAGAACAATATCACTATGATAGATGAATGGTATATGAATGGTGGCTCTATGGTAGATGAATGGTAGAATAATGATAGCACTGTGGTAGATGAATGGTGGATCAATGATATCACTGTGATAGATGAATGGTATATGCATGAGTGGTGGATGAATGGTGGCTCTATGGTAGATGAATGGTATATGCATGAGTGGTGGATGAATGGTGGCTCTATGGTAGATGAATGGTAGAACAATGATATCACTGTGGTAGATGAATGGTGGCTATATGGTAGACGAATGGTAGAACAATGATATTGAGTGGTGGATGAACGGTGGCTCTATGGTAGATGAATGGTGGAACAATTATATCACTATGGTAGATGAATGGTATATAAGTGGTGGCTCTATGGTAGATGAATGGTAGAATAATGATGGTAGATGAGTGGTAGATGAATGGTGGTCAATGATATCACTGTGGTAGATGAATGGTATATGAGTGGTGGACGAATGGTGGCTCTATGGTAGATGAATGGTATAACAATGATATCACTGTGGTAGATGAATGGTAGACCTATAGTGGATGAATGGTGGCTCTATGGTAGACGAATGGTAGAACAATGATATTGAGTGGTGGATGAACGGTGGCTCTATGGTAGATGAATGGTGGAACAATTATATCACTGTGGTAGATGAATGGTAGCCCTATGGTAGATGAATGATGGCTCTATGGTATATTAATGGTACAACAGTGAAATCACAATGATATCACTGTGGTAGATAAATGATTGATGAATGGTGGGTCTGATGTAAATGAATGGTAGCCCTATGGTAGATGAGTGGTGGAACTATGATAACACTGTGGTAGGTGAATGGTGGATCAATGGTATATGAATCGTAGCTTAAGGGTAGACCAATGGTGCCTGTATGGTAGTTGAATGGTAGAATACGTGGGTGTGGCCTAATTTGAATAAATGAATAAATTTGTCCCAAATATTTTAATTAGTTTAATGGTAAATGAATGGTAGATCAGTGGTAGATTTGCTATGGTGTTTGTATGGTCATCAATGGTAGATTTGCTATGGTGTTTGTATGGTGTACCATAGAGTTTTTTTTTGTAAGGGTTATCCTACTAGACATAGGCCTACAAAACTATATAACACTCCTAAGGTAGAGAAGCAAATGGACATGAGGAAGCACGTGTCCCCCACTCACCCAATTATTTGTTAAACCCAAAGGGGGAATTCTGAACAATATAAAGACTTACATAGATGGTGCCCCCCCCCCCCCCCCCCCCAACTAAATCGATCCGACCACGCTACGCCACTGATACGTATGGTCATATTGATAGAAGATATATAAGGAATGTGTTGACGATTGTTTTATATTGTTGTAACGGATTTCATTGCGGGCGACCGTTTTAGTTGCCTTCAAAAAGGTGGGCATGAAATCATGCCCAATGCAGGTTTTTGAATACAACTGTTATGTTTATGAGCCTGTAATACACATGATAACAGGTCCGATAACAGTTAATAACTGTTATATAAACACGTTTTTCGCGTTGGTGTGTTTAGCATTTCCCGTTTCTTTTTTTTCTGTTATCTTTGGTCAATCGATATTTTGGTCCAAATCTTCGTATGGAAATGAGATGGTTGCAATCTCGATGAGCTTGTGTGCATGTGAATCTAAACAGTTTTAGTCGAGCTCCAGCACTAATATAGGTTTTCCCATTCTTTTTAACACTTTCGTCATTCAACTTCATTAATTCGTCATTCAAATTCGTCCCGAGGAACCACCAGAGCGGTAATCCCAACTTCAATTTCGTTTTTCGTCAATCAATTTCACACAAAGATCACAAAATGTAGTCATTAGTCACACATTTTCGTCAATTGTAAATCAAATTCGTCGGTCACAGTTGGTGAACACATAAAAGCGAAAGCAATTTCGTCAATTGGCAACCAATTTCATTAAAACTCTATTCAAATTCGTCGCATCGTATAGCCTTATATGCCTGTCTGTGTTATGACTATGTAGATGGTATAGGTGGTTAGATGGGTATGTATGTGTATGTATGTGTGTATGTATGTATGTGAGTGTACGTGTGTGTGTACATAGCATTTAATATTGTTGAATATTATTTCTACCGTATGTATGTCTTGAAAAAGAATTTAATGCAATTTGCTGTAAACGTGCTTTTGTGCGTGTTGGTGTGCACACATGTATGCATGTGTGCAAATGTATGTGTGTTTGTAAGTGTGCGTATGTTTTGTGCGTTTGAGTTTGTTTTCGAGTATATACATGTGTATGTTAACCCCTAACTGATTAATTTTACAATTAGCAGTTACATCAAGACAATATAGAACAGAACACAGAGTTGTTGACGAAATTGCTTTCGCTTTTATGTGTTCAGCAACTGTGACCGACGAATTTGATTTGCAATTGACGAATAAATTGTGTGATCTTTGTGTGAAATTGATCGACGAAAGACGAAATTGAAGTTGGGATTTCCGCTCTGGTGGTTCCTCGGGACGAATTTGAATGACGAAAGTGTTAAAATGAATGGGAAAACCTATATTCAATGAGGGCAATCCAACGATTATCATTAATATATATATTAATAATATATAATATAAATATATATTAATAATATATATATCAAGCGTTTTTAACTCATTTCATACATTTTCGCAATACTTACACATATGTAATTTACAACTACGGTACTGTTTCTGTTAAGCTGAAAATTGTAATTGAATTATACAGACTGAAGCTTGTTCATAATGCATACTTTTGGTGTTTACCTTTATTTATTACTTTTGTAGCAACTGAAATTCAGAAGGCTACCCAGTCAATGACATTCATGGCAGACACCGCACATCCGGGCTACTGCCTGGAGAATAACGTCATTGAGGGAACGACCACTCGTTCTGCGATCAACTGTGCAGCGCGCTGCCTCAAGTCTACGGAATGTGCGTCGTTCAACTACAATGCCGACAAGCGCGCGTGTCAGCTCAACAGCAAAAAAAAGGCCGACGCACCCGCGAATTTCGTGAAGATGGACGGCTGCACGTATTATGACATCCTCTCATAATATGTCGCAACATAGCCTTATTTGCATAGGCGCACAACGTAAAATCAGGGAAATGGGTGTTTCATTTCCCTGGTAAAATTATCTATTCGTGCTTACGTGTGGGTTTTTGCATGCCTTGCGGTTTATCGCTTGTTGTCCGGGATACTTTCGTTTTAAATTCGGTTACAATAATTTTTTCTATGCTCATTTTGCATTTGTTATATATATTTTTGGTCAGTTTCCTCCATGTTGACTATAACACGAACGTATTATATTGATGTTCGTAGAAGATATATATATATATATATATATATTCACTACTCAAGCTTCATCAGCATAATGTTTCTATATAGTTTAAAATCAAGGTTATATCGTATTCATGTAACATGAAATTGTGTTTTAGTTGTATCATATCATATAAATACGTGTCAACTTTCCTCTACAAATTAATCGAAAGATTGTTCGCAAAATATTAACACTCCATGGATATCTTAACCATGTTAACTAGTCGCTCCATTATGCAACAGGTTGATGCTGCTATATTGGATCATTATACAATATACTTATATTCTTTTCACATTGCTTCCTCGATGCCTAAGTGATTTTAGTAAAATTCGATTCTGAACAGGCGTTCATGAGTAATGAGAATTACCATATAACTTGAAACGAAGACAGCCTCCCAATACTATGTAGAGAATAAAAGCTTGCAACACGATTACGTGAGACTAGCTGCAACTATAGTTTAATGCGCCCATCCAAAATGTTGAACGTATTAGAAATGTTGGACTTAACAATAAATGGAAAGCCATTTGTAGCCTTGAAATACAACATATTCAAAGGCTTAACATTCAAGTATTTGAAACTTCCAACAAAAATGTATATCAAATATTTCAAGGCTTCTTGATAATAACACATCAACTGATTTTATCAAATGTTATGACTTTTAAAAAGAACTGTTTTTAACAACATACACAGACACTATTTCAATATTAATTTAAGTCCAACTTAGAGTTAAAGGGCATCAAGCGTGGGGATTCTACACAGCGGGTCGCCATTTTGAACTGGGCCAGTTTGCGCGCACCGCATGACACTGAGCTAACGCGCATCACGCACCGTGCGCAACGTGTACTTAAGATGGCGCCACGCATCTGATTTGACGAATCTGAAGTACCTTTAAATCTTTGTGAAACACACTCCAGATACTAAGTTAATCGTATTTCATGCCGTCAAACAGCAAAAGGGCATTTCGTTTCTGAGATTGTCTGTTATTTTGGGGGGTTTGCTAATTTAAATGTTGTATAATACTATACAACTAACGAATGGGCTTCTTGTGATAGTCAAATCTATTACCGAGGTGGGCTCAAAATGATTATTACCCGAAGCGTAGCTGAGGGTAATAGTCATTTTGAGCCCACCGAGGTAATAGATTGCCTATCACAATCAAGCACATTCGTTAGTTGTTTTATATCACTCATCAATATCAGTGATTGTGTTCAGCTTATAGCAAAATAAGTGATAATCTCTGAATATTTCATAAAATCGCTTGTAAATTTTGATATAAAAATCAATCGACATTAATGAAGCCAGTATGAGCCTCCAGAACCACGGCGCATCTAATACGCTTAAAGTCATTGTTATTTTGCGCACACAATCACAAAGACGCAAAACTGAGTGCGCACCAACGCGCTGGCAGTTGCGCACATACGCGATGAATGCGTGCTAGCGCTCCCACGGATGTGCTTATTGGCTGTCTTGGCGTTCTTCTTCCCAGGGTGTTAGTTTTTACCAGTAATGTCAATCACGTGACTAGAACGTGTGCGCCATAGAGTACTGCACAAATTTGATCGCGTGTGCATTTTGCTTAAACACATGATCTATGGGACGAACGCGTAACGAACTTTTAGTGTTAATTTTTTGCTAACAGCCCGGTCACATGATTGCGCGGGGATTGCGCGTGTTGTCCAAAACTATCATTTGTCAAATACAATGGTAAAACGATCTTATGAGGGATATAATATATTTTAATTTTTTCATGAATTATGACTACTAGTAAATCCAACACGAAATAATTGTTATGGTGATATAAATTAGTGCTGATGAGAAACACTGGTGTATTATTGGTAGTAATTTTAGATTGCTCTTCACCTCTTTAATCTGGACATTCTTGATACGGTTACTTCAATATTGAAATATATGGCGGGTAAGTGATACATATCAGTTGTGTTTGGTCATTTTTTTCTATTCGGTTGTTGGTTCTTAACTATTTTCAATTTGATATTGTTTTTATATTTCACGATGATGAATTGATCAATTTTGAATTTTGCAAGGTAATGTGAAATTCGAGGGTACTAAAGTAAAAATACTGGTTCTCTATCATATGTAATGCACTTTCCAAGCCTGATTGAGCAAAGCTATCAAAATATGTTTCATATGAATGCAATTCAATATTCGTAATCCATATTTCAAATGTTTTGTTGCTGGCATGCTTAGTTGTTGTCAGAAATAGGTTATACCAACATTTTAAATTTACTAACGAACCGGTCTATCGTCTGTAACTAAGTGTCGGTCATTTTTGGTTGAATATTTGTGTACGTTTCATAATTCCATGGGTTTACCATATACATTATATTATAATTATTTGCCTTACCATGTTCAATATTTGTTGAATATAATGCGACAAAATTGGAGGATATATCTTTGTTAAAATCATTGCATACTTTATATTAAAGAAATTGTCGGATTTTAACGTTACCTTTAAAAATGGGGACTGCCTTGACAAGGCCTTGTGATTTTATTTGCAGTCTCACCAGTTCATTTCCATTAATTGACTTCTTTTATAACTATGGTATATATACGTTATGTTAATGGTGTGTGTGCGTGCGTGCGTACGTGCGTGTGTGGGTGTGTGCGTGTGCGTGTGTGTGTGTGTCTGTATGTGTGTTGTATTCTATACTGCATCTGCACTGTGTTATTCGTTTACAAAAACGTGTTGTATGGATCTGTTGTATGGATCAAGTGTTGTATGGATCAAGATTAATCAACTTGTCCGTTGTACTGCACACATCTACTCGCATCCTACAACATCATGTCTGGCCGTGGTAAAGGAGGAAAGGGACTCGGAAAGGGAGGCGCTAAGCGTCAAAAAAAAAAAAAAAGTGTGTGTGTGTGTGTGTGTGTGTGTGTGTGTGTGTGTGTGTGTGTGTGTGTGTGTGTATGTGTGTGTGTGTGTGTGTGTGTGTGTGTGTGTGTGTGTGTGTGTGTGTGTGTGTGTGTGTGTATGTATGTGTGTTGTATTCTATACTGCATCTGTACTGTGTTATTCGTTTACAAAAACGTGTTGTATGGATCTGAATCGAAATAAACTGGAAACTGGAAAACTTGGACTTTGGATTAAGTGGAATATACCAACTTTAAAATGCATCTTTGTGTGAAGTGAAATGAATGCAGTTGGATAAATGTTTCGCTGTCGTATGGTAAACGTCTTTATTTAAGTATTACTTATACAGGGTGGCCCAAAATATAGTAACAAAATTATTATGTCCATCGGATAGGGTGTCTTTTCTAATAAAAAACGAAACCAAGAACAGTCATTTTGGTCGTGTAGTTTTTGTTTTAGGGCGCTGTGAGTGACACCATGTCAGGTTCCCATTTTTGTCAATTGTTGCCAAGTCAGTGTCTGATAAATCGCACTTACTGCCCGTCATAGCATCGAACAACAAGCAGTACGCGCGCCATTGTTAATGTGCATTCAGCTGTGTGCCGAGAGAACGGGCATAGTTGTTCGATACTATGACGGGCAGTGAGTGCGATTTATCAGGCACTAACTTGGTACAAATTGACAAAAATAGGAACCGGACATGGTGTCACTCACAGCGCCCTAAAACAAAAACTACACGACAAAAATGACTGGTCGTGGTATCGTTTTTCATTGGAAAAGTCATCCTAGCCGATGGACATACTAATTTTGTTTATATTTTATGGGAAGTGCCCCGTTCCGTTTTTGTTGGGCCGCCCTGTATATAAGTATTAATATTTGTATACCTACTACTACTGACACTGATATTACTATTACTACTACTACTTCTCACTATTACTGTTGCTGCTGCTACTACTACTACTACTACTACTACTACTACTACTACTACTACTACTACTACTACTACTACTACAACTACTACTACTACTACTACTACTACTACTACTACTACTAATAATAATAATAATAATAATACTAATAATGATTATAATGATTATAATAATAATATTAATAATAATAACAATAACAATAATAATCATGATTATCAATTCGTTGTAATCGGTTATGTAATATGGTAGCAAGCCGGTAGTACGCACGCACGCGACATGCATGAGGCCTCTAAGTTTAATAACCAATATGTATTATATTAATTACCACTATGCTGGTATCTTCTTGAGATTGATTAACCACTGTATGACAAGCGATGACAACCATGTTGCTAGGGACCGTTTGTTCCAATGTATACATGCTCTTTATGGCAGCATACATGTTAGACCAGACAAAAATCTGTCTCTGTTCCGGCGGCTGTTTAACCAAGGAGCCTGCGTTGGACTCCAAAGACCGTCTCCATCACCGGTTTATGGGATATAGGAAGACAGATTTATAACCAGAAAATCTCATTCAGAGTTGGTTTATTTGTGACTACATGCATGTATATTTCCAGCCATTGGTACGGCCATTGGTACGGCATTGGTACGGCATGTACGGCATGTCTATTTCGTGACTTTGATCCCGCTGTACGAAGACTATTTATTTTGCAGTTCGGTTCGACAGACTCAGATTTTAGTGGACCCTGCTGATTGGCAACGAATATTCTGTCCGACCATGAAGCCTAGTTCGAATTCATTCCAGATTCTCTCTTTTCATCGGAACGTTGTCGTTCCTATGGTTACAATTATGTTAACTGTGGTCACACCGTCAATGTGCGAAGGTAAATGTGCCGTAGTTGTATACAAAGTTCCGCTAATCAGAATAGGGCATCAAATATAATATACACTTAGAAAAAGTTAAGTTGAAATTAAGTGCTTAGAGATAATAATCAATCACATTAGGCGCTAAATGAATCGAGTATATTATATACTTTCTATTATTCATGCACTATATTATTGCATGATGGCTACGTTTTGTATTTGTTTAATAATCACATGTCACCTTAGATATCGCTAGCCATAATACCTATATTTGCTTTCATCAAACAAAATTGGAAGTTAATTATATATTTTGTGTATTTAATAATGCTATACAGATGAGAATTTGAAATGCTTGGTAACTCCATCCGACCAACAACAAAAAAACGTGTTCATTTTCTAATAGTAATCGCGGATCAGTGCTCGGCTGGTTGGCCTCTCCATTATTATTTTTGTTATGATATGTTTTTTTTTTATTTGAAGACCAATGCCCGGCCGGTTGGCTCCTCAATTCGTCCACCTGCTATCTTCTACTCGATGAGCGTATGACGTGGGATGACGGGGTTGTCGCCTGCCAGAAGTTGCATGGGTATGTTAATATTAGCTATTCATTACCAAAATAATGTGGATTGGATGGTAAAATATACAAGGTTCACCCCAAAGTTACGCAGAAAAGTACAATTGTCATAATTCGCACTCGTGAATTAGTCACAATACAAGCTTTTTTAACGCAACTGTTCGATGGATAAGTTGGTTGGTTGGTTGGTTGGTTGGTTGGTTGGTTGGTTGGTTGGTTGGTTGGTTGCTTACTTGCTTGCTTGGTTGCTTGGTCGATTGCTTGCTTCGTCCCAAAGCATCCTGCAATGATTTCCTTTTGCTGTATGATAATACGCAATTTAAAATGAAATAAATGGAAACATGAATTATATCATTATAATAACAACAATCAAACAATAATTTGTTAACATAAAGAAAATTCAAATACATTGTACTCAATGTCATGAATTTCAATCACAGGGCGTCAATGCTGGAGATCGACTCATCGGAAGAAAACAACTTCGCCGTTAGCGTCATCGGGTCGGTCGTCGTGCCCGATGAGGAGAGCCATGCGCCGTGGGCCTACAAGAGTGGCTGGTTGGCATGCAGTGATGCGGCTACGGAGGGACAGTGGCTGTGCGGAAAAGACCAACACCCTATTGAATTTACCCGTGAGTCCTTTTTCATCTGAAAGTAGAATTATAATAATATTCGTTACTACTTTATACGTCACGACTTATCTTTGCACTCCCCGATTTAATGATTCAATTGATCGTAATTATTTAATAATATTTCTTCCGTATTCCCCTTTTAATTGCGTCGACAGCACAATCTTTTCCAGATCCCTTCCTCCATGTCTTCACAGTCTTCATCTTCGGCATGTTCGACATACCTATGCGATTGATTATGATAACTGCATTGCATTCGAGGGATCTGGGGATTGTCAGAAGATAATAGTAATGATGATAATTATGTTCGATTTATATAGCGCCTAAAATTAATATGATACAATTATAATCTCTGAGCGCTTTACACTAAAGTCACGTCTTATTTTTGTCGAGCCCACCGAGGTGGAGATAGGGAGACTATAGCACTCTGCAGATGAGCCGACTCGACCCGATCCGACTGGTTTCAATCAGGCTAGAGTTGGGCCCGTTCGGTCGGATCCGATTCATCGTGTTGAATCGGCCCCAACTGGCATCCGACTGTCTCTCGACTGGCAAAATGTGTGTCGCGAGGCACTCAAAACTGAGCCGTTCCGAATGAAAACCAATCGAATCGGGTCGAGTCGGCTCTGTCTGCAGAGGGCTTTAGGGATCCAAATTGCGTCCGTCTGTCTGTCCTCCGTCCGGCGTCCGTCCGTGACCCTTACAACAATTTGAATAACTTTCCAACCCTGCATCTGTTTGTAACCAAACTTGATTGGTAGATGCCTTATATTGGCCTCCATGATATTCTGGGGTCAAAGGTCACACAAGGAGGTCAAAGGTCAAATGTGAAAGTTTTGGGGTAAAAGTCTATTAGAGTTGATAACTTTCCAACCCTGCATCTGTTTGTAACCAAACTTGGTTGGTAGATGCCCTATAATACTTCTATGATATTCTGGGGACAAATGACACGTCAAAGGTCAAATGATGTCAAATGTGAACGTTTTGGGGTAAGAGTCTATTAGAGTTGATAACTTTCCAACCCTACATCTGTTTGTAACCAAACTTGATTGGTAGATGCCCTATATTGGCCTCCATGATATGCTGCGGTCAAAGGTCACATAAGTAGGTAAAAGGTCAAATGAGGTCAAATGTGAAAGTTTACCTGCCAGACTCTTTAATGGTTGATAACTTTCCAACTCTGCATATGTTTGTAGCCAAACTTTGTAAATGAATGTGGGCGAGACACGTTACGGCTATCGCCTTGTTTATATTAAACATCGTTGAACTAATATATTGTTTTCAAAAACCAAAATTCAGACTGGAGACCAGACTACCCAGCCAACATTTCTGATGCACATGACTGCATCCAATTCATTGGAGGATTTCAGGGCAAGTGGAGCGATGTGTCATGTGACGTGGTAGCCCAAGTTATGTGTGAGAAGAGCGCTGAGCATGGTGAGTTGAATTCTAAAAGACATGGATTTTGGGGGGCACAGTTTTACCACACGTGCTAGGGGGTCGCGAAGCTGAGGGCTTTTGCAATACTTTGCAACCCGAAAATGGCATGCATTTACACGATAATGACATGAGTTTGTCAAAATCGTGACAAGATTTTTACCCGAATATCACATAAGCTTGCACAAATTATGACATGGTTCTGCACAAGGTGCTTTTTGCCCTAACACCACTCGGAGATCTGAAGCCCTTCCATCCCCCTATAATTATATACCTCATACGCCAATGCGCATTTTTTGTTTGTTACATGGTATTGCCGGTTTTTGTAGCTTCTGACTATCACGACCATTGGAGAACGACTATAAATTATAGTGCGCTTTGACGTAGATCAGTTGGGACATCGGTCTTATTCTAATTCGAAGTGAAATTACAATTTCGGTTACATTTTAAAAGATGAAAAGATATATAGGTTTATAATTTGCTATACAAATACAATTTATTATGCTTTAAAACTGAAACCGTATTCTTGGCTCCTTTTCACAGCACATATGTTTGAGTTTCAAAAAAAGGTGTTATAAATATCTAATTACATTATTTCAGCCGAGTACACATCATCCCGGTCACTGACTGCGCAGAAGGAAATGACGCGTCCGGGATTCTGCCTGCTCAATCACGTGATCCGAGAGGTCCAATCAATGTCGCCGATCGAGTGTGCCGCTTACTGCGCAGGGGCGTCTGAATGTTGGTCCTTCAACTACTTCGAGAGTTTGGGCCGTTGTCAGATCAATGATGCCGCACACACCGGTATTGATGATGAGAATGACTTCACTAACACAGAAGGGTGCAAATATTTCAAGATATTGTAAGGAAAATATATTATTTAAAGGGACTGTGTCATTGTGCCAGATGGTGTTTTTCAAGGAGATCACAGAGCTAGGCGTCATACACTAGAACTTTGCTACAACGCAATACTAAGTGCGCGCGTCCCCCTCACGCACGATTCTGCCTGGTTTTAAAGACAATGCGTTACCCCATGCGCGTTTCTGGATGTTTCGTCGAATCTAGTTAATGGGCGCTTTTTCGAAAAGTCACTTGGCCATGTTGGCAGTGCGATTTTTAGTAACTAGTCGGGAACTTTCATAGGGCGTGCATAAACATATCGCGAGCAGTCATGGAACGATTTTGGAACGATAACGTCACTTTCAACATAAACATTGTTTCGGAAATAATATCGCTAATGATATTCGTTTGTCTCGCAATGTCAAACTAGGAATCTAAACGATCATGACGTTTCGTATGCTACTGCAATACTTTGTCAAATGATAATAGAGTACAGAAGCCATGACGTCATAAAAACACTTTTTTTGAATTTTCAAATTTGGACTTCATTTTCAGAAAGAGCATAACAAATAATTTCTAAATACCGAAAATCAAAAGAATAGGTTATCGTATTAGCTGAGATATGCCCATCTGAATGAATTTTACTTCAATGGGCAAGCAGTGTTACAGTGCACTGGTTCATAAATTTATGAACCAGTGCACTATAACACTGATTGCCCATTGACACAAAAATCATTCGGATGGTCATATCGCAGCCAATACGTAACCGATTCATTTGATTTTCGGTATTTGGACATTATTTGCTATGCTCTTTATGAAAATGAAGTCCAAATTTGAAAATTCTAAAAAATATGTTTATGACATCATTTATGACATCACACTTCTCCACTCTATATCGAATGTAGACACTCGGCTTTTATGCTCTACCGTGGCTCCCAACATCACAATCTCGCATGAGCGATTGCGTTCCTGATAGGTCAACAACGGAACACGCCAATTGGCCGGTGCACACGGGCAAACAACCAATCAACGGGACACTGGATCGGCCCGCCTAACGAAACAGCGTACGATACGTCGCCATGACACTACCCCGACCAACCGGCCCCCAACGGTTGATGCCAAACCCACAGTAGAAACTAGCCACCTTCTCGCTACAACGCTCATATCTACGTATCAATTTCAGGGCAGGGTGCCCGTATGTTCAATCAATAATAGTAAATATATAATCCATTGCGGATATAGTATCGGAAATAATATCGCTAATGATATTCGTTTGTCTCGCAATGTCAAACATTGTTTATTTATAAAAAGTTACCTACTAGCATATCATGTTATGAATACAAAAAATGGAAACTTACTTTATTTGTAATGCGGACCAGAAAATATGAACTCAATTTGATTGTATTAAAGGGATTTAGTAACATTGTCCAAATCCTCAAAACTTAATTGGAACGCTAGTGGTTCTCCCATACCTTGTTGTATTCATATTAACAATACAAACATGGGGCAAGTTTCGGTTTGTCAAATTTTCATTTCGTTCAAAAGATACATTTACGATTGAAGTGTTCGGATGTTTAACTATATGCGGGAGCATTTAAGCCGTCTACAAAGTAAGTGCAATGAGTTAGTGAATATCAATTTGCATTTTTCTTAAAATACATTATTTGCACCATCGTTAGTTTGTACATGTATATATAGGCACCATCATTCTGTAAAATGGATTCACGTCACACAGCCCTTCAAAAGAGAGACAACGTAGAAAGTAATGCACTCCGATGAAAATGATACCAGAAGTTGCAGACATCTTAGGACGTCAGGAAACACCAAGTGCTACTTCTAACCGGAAAGGAAATTGGTTGGAAATGAAACACGTTCTTCTTATATTCTTCAATAAATTCGAGCCCTTTCGTTGGTAACCCTAGTTCATTATTATATTATGTTCCCTCATTACATTAATTTGCGTTTGGTTTCACCCATTTAAAAATAGAATGAAACATGGGGGAAATGAGATTTCATTACGAGATGTTGAAAGAGAATTTGGACACAGGGTTTTGTACGTTCTGATCAAGACACGGTGCGACACGGTGTAGCATGGTTGAACCAGCTTTAGTGGCCCCGGGGTGTCACTTAGTATTCAAAGATAGGACACAGTCATGATCGTTCTAGAGGTGTTCTAGAAGTGCGGCGTTTCGCGTACATTTTTAGCAAATTATACGCCACCTTTTTAAACATAAAACCGGATACAAATTGACATAAAAAAAGTACCCTATTTTTTTCGAGTACACATTAACCAAAATAACCCTTTTTTAACACTTTAATACTTAAAGTAATACTTAAAGTACCCATATAAAACATAAATTGTGGCTCGAAAAGGAATCCTATTTTTGAAATTTCGGGAGCATTTTAATGAAATAAATATCCCTTTTTTTCATTTCCGTGCTTTTGTTTTGGTTCGCGAACACAATGATGCGAAAATTGACCCGTTTTTTTCGAAATTGTGAACGATGATATACACACACAGTCAATGTGAAGTGATACCACCGGTATACAGTCATGTAGTAGCATAGCACGGGACCGGTTGGGGGAAAGGGGCACCACAGATTGGGAGGCGCGACCCTTTATGACTGGAATTCACAATTATGAGGTTTATTGCAAACCATAAAACTATTAAGTGCCGCTTTTAGACGAAATGTGTATTGAATATAAGACGGACGACACATTTGATATTGATTCGGCCGTATAGGTGCTCGCTAACAAACGGCACCATACAATTCATCATCTGACAACATAGACCTTTATTTGTTATTGTTTAAATTCAAGCGTAATATGACATAATTTATTGTTTCCTATAGTGTGTGTTGCTTTTTTCAAACTATTTCCCATACCACCCCTGTCATCCCTTCGACCCCCACCCCCCCCCCCCCCCTCCCCTCACGGAGCTACACTATACTGGTACCAGCCCCCCCCCCCCCCCACCAATAATCTGACAAAACAATAACAATCAGAAGGGTAAATCTAGGTGTGACCCCAATAGGTCGCCCCTCCCTCAATCAGTCCAAACACGCTATACGCCACTGAACAAACATGTAGATCTAACCAAAATAGGCCTATATATTGACCCGAGTAACATTAATGTCAAGTCATGTTATTCCGCCGCAGACAATGAGCACTTCTTGGGTAATTTCCCGCCATCTCCAAAAGATAACGAGAACCTGAGGATGTTTACTATGTTCAGGGGGCGACAAACCTTTTCCATGTGATTCTATTTAGCCGGCAGAAACAGTATAGAATAGGAGCAAGATCGAGAGCACATTCAACTTGATGTTGTTTAAGTGAAATCTCACAAAGTCAGTATAAGTATAATAGAGGTCTTTTCTAGACAACAAAAAACACACACGCGCGCACCCATTTTTCTTCATATACAACGTAAATTGTTGTGAAAAGCATTAATTGTTATATCGTTCTATCAAGGAGATTAATTCTGACTTGATGTTAGAGTTATTGAAAGTCTCACATAATTGCATTCTTGCTTTTGTATATGTTTTCATTCCAAGGCTGCAAATGGCTTTCCATAACAACTTAAATTATTTGTGAAACATCCCCTGGACCTTTTTTTTATATTATTTTTTTATTTTATTAAAGAGGCATCTGGGCAATTCCACGCCAAATGAGCCAAAAGTGGAAAAATCAAATGAGGATTATTTCTGATCTTGTTTATTTTTTCTGGATTATTTTTTCATAACTCATGATCACATAATGATATCTTTCAGTTTACATGATTAAAAAAATATTGGGCGTCTCCTGATAGGAGAAACAGACACCATACATGAACCCATACACATGGGACTACACAGTACCTATTTCTAGATTTTCTTCATTTTTTGCATTCCTTTCTATTATTTTCTGTTTTAAGGTACCAAATTGGATGATTGGATATCATTTTTTTGAGAGCCCTAAAGTATATTGTTAATGAATCAAAAACTCTGTCCTTCCGTTACTGTTCTTCCGGTACCGAACAGTGAAGCAATTAACTTCTTGTAATTAATATACCAATAGACATATTTTGTTCAAATAAATGTTGTAATACTCTTTGAACATTAGGGAATGGACTATGAGCCAATATAACATGATAGCATTTGAAACTTCACAGAGATTGGATCATAACTAAAGAACTTGAAAATCCATGTCCATTTTGCCGTCCTTCCGTTACCGGCCTCATTAGTGTCTATATACACAGTAAAAAAAAAATTAAACAACTTTTTAAACAACCAAAAACGCTGTTTAAGCCGGTCCCTCTAACAACGTTGTTTAAAATTTTGAACAACCAAGATGTTGGTTGTTCAAAATTCTAAACAATGTTGTTAGAGGGACCGGCTTAAACAGCATTTTTGGCTTTTTAAGCCGGTCCCTCTAACAACATTGTTTAAAATTTTGAACAACCAGATATTGGTTGTTCAAAATTTTAAACAACGTTGTTAGAGGGACCGGCTTAAACAGCGTTTTTGGTTGTTTAAAAAGTTGTTTAATTTTGTTTTACTGTATAAACGTAATGTAACAAAAAAAAAAAAATAGGAAATAGGAAATCAAAGGTGTCCCACCAAGAGTCTCAGAAATGTTATTTACAATGATGAATCATAAGCAGGATCCTGGAATTATTTGATTAAATTTCAAAAATTGCGTCTGAATGTCCTTCCGTTACCGTGGAATTGCCCATCTGACTATGTTCAACAAAATGGGACTTAAATACATTAAGCTGATAAATTGATCCCAAATGTTTAAATTCGGCCAATTATATGTTTTGACGGAAAACATTAGATTTTAGTCATAAACACAATACCATGAGACTCACTAATTTTCCATTAGACACAATATTCAGAGTATTTGCAAACGAAGCTCTCTTATTCTCTTATACGTTTTTTTTCCTATCTACCTTTCTTTCATTCTCTCGTTTCCATCAATTAATGCGTTTTGCCATGATTACCTTTATCTTTTGGGGTTTTAAGTGTTCTCACTCGTTCGTTTCTTTAATTCGTTGTTAGCTCTTACCTAGATATGCCTAGGCTATAGCGAAGAACACATTAACCTTGAACGTGATCTTTAAAAAAATCGTGATTTGTTTATTGAGAGGATAATCTCGGTAATCGGGAGGCGGGTACGGGATCGTTATATCTCCCCTAAAGACACATTAGCCCGCACATTACCAAACGATCAGATTCGGGATACCTAAATGACTAGATCAGAATAGCTTAACGGACTGAGAGGGTTAGGAATCGTATTTAACATCGATTGCCTGCGCTGTCATAATAACGCGCCGATCGATGTTTGCCTGTTCACGTGAATACAATAACATCCCATCAGCGCGCGCTCGATTTCTCTCAGCTCCATCCGGGGATACCATTCCATCCTCTCAAGTTCTCAGGAGGTGTCGAAGCCCCCTCCTAAACTTTCTTCCCTTTCTAGACCTTTATATTTGTATGTCATCTTATATATGTTATTCCTTTTCTCTATTTTATTTTTACTAAGGCTGGTGTCAATTTAAGCTATGCTAATGTCTTCTGCATTCTCTCTCTTTCTTTTCTTTCCGCATTCATCATGAAAGGTATTTGCAAATTGGAATTGGAATTGTAATACTTATGTTTACTTACTTTTACGTTACATTATTGTTTATTAAATATATTAATTGTTATTTTGGTTTACTGATTTCAGGTATGGAAAAATAAAGAACTAAATACTAAAACTGAAACTATATATTGTCTCATTGTCGTTCTTCTTTTCACCTCATGCCTATACAAGTAAAATGTTTTTAAAATGTTTACAGAAATTGTTATAATTGTAAAGATGTACACAATTGTTATGATTGCCTTCTCTTGCCATTTGTCAATGGATGACACATTTCTTTACAACATTTTGTATTTTTTCAAGACCAAATAAAATCTATCTATCTATCTATCTATCTATCTATCTATCTATCTATCTATCTATCTATCTATCTATCTATCTATCTATATATCTATCTATAATTTATCTATATATCTATATATATCTATCTATCTATCTATCTATCTACCTATATATCTGTCTATCTATATATATGGTCGATTCCAACGAAAAGTGTACACGGCATGTTCAGACCTATTTGATTTTTTTTGAAAGGTCCTACAATCTCGATTTTTCTTTGAGCAGATGCATCTTGGCGAGACCTTTCGCGCCATACAAAATTTGTGACCATTGCATTTATATTTTTTCTACAGGAAAAAAAACATGCTATTTTTGACCACTTTTGAAAAAAATCTCTTAACTTTTTTTTGAGCAGTTAAAATCTTAGAATGAAGACTTGATACGAATTGGTTTATTTTTACATGGGAAGTTGTTGCACATATCAGGACTCATTATATGAGTTTTTGTAAGTAACTGGCAATCATGTGATTTTTGGAGATTTTTTACCTAGTGGTAAATTTTCAGCGTTGCCTACGAATACATTTTTTAGCACTCATAACCTAATTGAAAAATTAATCACACGATTAAAAATGTGTGCTCAACTTAAACCCTCATGTGTCTTCTATTGAAATGCATTATCAAAAATCCTAGTGTTTTTATTGTATAGCCGTCAGAAACGTTAAAAGCTGAAAAGGCCCGTTTGGTAAAAAAAATGGCATTACCTACGTATACACTTCATCATGTCGTAGCTTCAATATGTATGTAGATTAGTGAGAGATAACTTAGTAATAGATGGAATATACCATAACGCTAATATGTGCAAGGATTTATCGTTTTCAAATAATGATTTTAGGAGATATACAACAAAATGTGTTGCATTCGTAAGTAATTTTTAACAAATTAAACGTTACTTACGAATACAAACATGACATAGGGAGTTTGATTCCTGCACTGACATTATTTCAAACGGCAATATCACGTTGATATTTTGGGTATTTGAAGAAAATGAGCGTGTTATGGTATGAAACAAATTTCTTTTTCATGCGTTATAATGTTCATATTTTGGAGGCATTTAGATTACGAGCACACCAGGTTAAAAAGGTTACTTTTTTTGCCTCATTTAACATTAAACAATTTTCTCCTCCTTGTTTAACAAGCGTAATCATCATATCAATACATGAATTTATGTGTATGATTCAAAGGCATCCTTTGGCAATAGATTAAAATCAAAATAACGATAGTCAATGCTTTAATAAGAACATTAATGTGGCATTTTATCATGGGGACACTCTGTATTCGTAGGTAAAATGTACTCGTAGGTAACAAGACAAAAGTAAACTTTCGGATATTAAAGCACATTTGTATGTCACAATCACCTGATAAGTGTGCGCTTTCTAAATCTGACCAGATGCTTTCATCATCTAGAGTTTCGACTGAAAATATGATTAATTTTTTTTTTACAAAGTTCCGAATACACAAAAATAACGATGTCATCATTGATTTTTTAAATCGGTTAATACAAAAAAAAATGTTTAAAAACCACATGCATCTGATGGCCCACTATCTGCATCAAGATGATCAACCCATTCGATCCAAAAGCAATTGCGGTTGTTCGAATTGCATTTTGGTATTTTAATTTTAATTTTCCTTGTAAAAACATATATCAAGGAGTCTGTGTACATGGTATCTACGTTGCCGTATGCACTATGATTTCTTGCGAACAGTTGTATATAAACCACATGATAAGTCGACGTAATCGATTACTTTCATTTGTATTCCAATCACACGAGAGATTGAATCAGATATATATGGCTCTTCATAAAGTAGGTAAAATACCGAAGAACACACCATTTGATGTCTTAATATAAAGATGGTTAGAATGATATGTATAACACTGCACTTCATGTAATACATTGGCTTAATTTTATTAAATTATTTATCTCACAATACACCCTTACACCCTCCGAAAATTTGAATTGAAAAACAATCAATATGTTTCGCCCAACTTTCAGCTATACCGTATCCCAACCGTTCTTCCATTACCTCAGATATATACTTTTTGTATCTTGGGTAGATAGAAAATTCGATTATTTTTTGTAATATCGCAATTGTGTTTTAGTTAGTATATCTATATGATACAACTTATTAGCATTTTCTTTATTTAATATTTATATCACATATAACAAGAGTATGTACACTGAATTATTAATACTGTTAAACAGGTTATGATTGCTATAAAGATTTATTTAACCGCCATTTTTGTTGTTAATAACGTAAATGAAAACAATGATGATGCCGTGTTGTGATGTTTTCATATGCTGCCGTTTGATTGTATTAATATTATTGCAGCCTTACATAATGTACACAGACATCTCCAAGAATAACTTTGTTTATAATATTCTTGATAAATGCAGCACATAATAAGATTTACCTTATATGTTAGCACTTTACAATAATATACTGTAAGACACAAAACTGGAAACAATACGAGTTAATCTTAGAAACATTCCAATTAAATTGGAGGGTTCGAATCAAACTAAGTAAGCTGTTGGGATATGCAGGATTGGCCAATGTGTTTCATTAATATTCAACCCTTTAAGAACATGATAAGAGCGCTGTATGAACTGTTTTTTAGGAATCTCAAATGATCCTTTATTGCATTTATCAAACAGATAATATATTACCACTCATCGTTTGAGCAATCGTTTCAAATGTATGTTTGTCATCCATACAGCTTATCGTAACTTCTATTTTATGTGCACGCTGATGTACACCTTATACAGTGATTCACCCAAATATCAAAACAAATATATGCCCTCTCTTTCTCAAATTCGTGTTTTTATAGCTATTTCAGGAACAGGTATACAAGTTGTTTTTGTATAGTCCAAATACAGTAATTAACTTTGCCTACTACAGGTATCTTGAAATATATGAACAAAATAATGTTACCTACGAACACACTATAATATTCGTTTCTGTATAACCCAAATGTATCGTATCCCTAGAAATTCCAGATTAAACATTTTCTTACATAATGTTTGCAATATCAATGATGTGGATACTATCGATCAACATTAGGAATTAAAATAGTCAGGTTTAAATGTCCAAATGTTCGCATTGAATATATATTTTGTTTTGAGGACACCACTTATAGTGTCGGTGTAAATTTGTTTCTCCTTCTGTTCGCTCTCTTTTCTCTCTCACAATAATTTTCTCATCTATTTGTCCCCCTCTCTCCACCTGTTTAATACTATGTATTATATTTGTATTATATTATGATCAATGCTTTGTGTATAATCCTCAATCAAGTTCCAGAACTATATTTTGTTTGTTTTCTGAATTGCTTCCATCTCTCTCATTTTGTATCACTCTTTTCCAACATTTTCCAACATAATATTTCTTCGCCAATTTTCTCTCGGATTCTGTAAAATCTCCTCCCTCAAGCTCTCAACATCCTCATGATCCTGATCATATTTCACCGGCGGTGGCGTCCTCCATCAATATATTATACGCTCACAGAAATACAACATATAATATTGTATTTTTGTGAGCGTATTGATAGAGAACCCGCGATCTTCGCATCAACATGTTCGAACGTATACCACGACACTCCCATAATTAGTTACAATCTGCATTCTTTATTATAAGAGTTTTCGTTACCACCACCCTCCAGCCCATCCCACCCCCCCCCCCCCCCCACCCCTCCCCGCGACCTCTGTACTCCCTTGTCTTCGTACCCTTGCCAAATCTGGACTATATACAAGAAAAATGAAAATCTAGTTCGGATGGTGAGAATGTCGTTTTGTTATTATCATTCAATACCTTTCTTCTGTTTTCCCTTTGTATCTATCCATCTATCATTTTGAAAGTGGTGTATACAGCAAAGGAACGAGGCTACATAAGCGCCCCGCCTAATAGGGCAATGATGATACGTAATCAAACTTAACGCTATAGGCATGTATATACTTTATGGCACGTGCTAATACATTACGCTCTTTTGCATCTTTTGGTAAATACATTAAAGGCATACCTGTAAAGTGTTAAAATCCACGAAAATTACTTGGAGCTTCCTCGTTTCTCTTCTACCGTGTTGTTTAGCTTATGGTAACAGAAGAATAAAATAGGGTTTGATTTTTTCAATTGTCCCTTTAGTATGAAGATAATTATCATTTAAATCTTTTATTTCAATCACGTTGATTAACGCTTTTGATAAAAAGTACAATTGTCCTAGCTGATAACGTCCGCATGCAGCACGCGTGAGAACATTCCGGAGATTGAACTTTGAGCCGAGCGATTGCAAATTCCATGAATTCTGTACTACGTGTGTAAACATTACACGGGTGCGAATATCTCAAACGGATCATTCATTACTGCGACAAATGTATGGTAGACCATCAGTATTCGGTGATAAAATATGAACTCAATATTCGTTTTTTTTCACTAGGTAAACAGTGTTCTTTTTCTTTCAAACTTTCACAAATCTTTCAATTGTATTTTAAAATGATATTGATATAAGATTGAAGTCTCAAATGTCATTTTGTGCAATATCTGACACTTTACAGTTATCACTTTAACATTTCATTTTCTGGCGCTAAATTTCCATTTCAGAATAGCACAAGTGCTCTGAAATTAATACTGCATTGAACTAAATAAACAATTACTTTTCAACGTATTTGGGGGCTCCTTTCGGCATTTCAGGGGCTAAATTACCCCGATCTCCCTTGTATCAAATGTGTCACTGTTTCGCGTCCATTACGCCCCCCCCCCTCTCCATATTTTTTTTTCCGGCTACACCATCGTATTCGAGTCATATTGGCTGATAACTTTCGCCTGGCTTGGATGGCATTGATCGGCCCCTCTGGGAACATGACTCCCGTAAATCATTTTATTAAAAAAAAAAACAATATCGAAGGAAACGGAACACAAATCAAATAGGCCTACTTAACTGTGTCAAACATGCAGACACTAATTTTGCTGGGTACGTACGCATCCGGAATTCTCCATAGGGACCTGTGCGGAGAAAGCCCTCACTATACGGCATGCATGAGACGAACATGATATTTCATAATAAAATCATGCTTATATCATATTAAATAGGCTACCTATACTACTATAATAATTTATGTTCCCTTTGGCAGCGCCTGGGTTAACTTGGCATTTTGTGGTATAATATCGGGTATCTAATTCCCCGTTGAGTTGGCTAGTTTGGATTATGTTTCAGGCTTTCCCAACCAGGTGATGCCATAACTAGCTTAGAGCAATGAGGAGGGAAAACCCCCCAAAAATGAAGAAAATTGTATCAAAAGTTTGGGATTATCCTTGAGAGAAATGATATCACATCAACGTTATCTCCCAAATGGGTGATACACAGAGCCGTATGATGTTTATTATACGGCTCTGGTGATACATACCCCACGCCCATGAGCGGTGTGTGATCATATCCCTGGTCCTATAGCATTCCATATTTCTTTAGATTAATGTTGATTTCTTCAATTCTTTGTTTTATTTTGTGTTTCTGCTGTACCAATTTTACATAAGTTTCTCTTTGACGGAGTGAAACATGGTGAACGATTTACACAGCCATCATAACAGCATGTTTTAATTTAGACACACACCGATCTTTGATATCGTTGTCATTAATTTTGTTGGCGAAACCATTCACCCGCGATAGCATGGATCCATGAATTGTGAAAATAGACGATAGACAGGCCAATAAATTTGTAAATTTTAGGTAATTGAGAAGACAGTTATGGACCTGCACAACCAATCCTATTTGTACATTCAAATTTCCCTTTCGTTCAGACTTATTAAAGTAACCACAAGACCAGAAAATGTCATGTTTTGACGAGTTAATTAGTCTTACGTGACTTGTTAAGCTCTGCCCCTTAAAATTCGGGAATACAGGGGCGTGTCTAAAAGTCGTCATTCTGGTCATTGCAAGCGGAATTAGCATTATTTTTCACATTATTGCCTATATTGATTACATTCTGTATATCAATATGATTTTATAAAGGCATTCTGCATTATGTTCTGTTTTGTTATCACACTTATGGCAATGTTCCGCATGCAATGACGTCACATGCCTGTTTGTGTAATACAGACGGTGTTTGGCTAAATATTTTTTTTTTACATTCCTATCGGATGTTAAATGTTTTTTTATAATCCCTTTTTCGAAGAAAAAACTTGTCATGATCATGTAAATTTTCCGTGAAAATTTTGAAAATCAGTCTGAAAGTCAAAATCTGCGCCCTTTTCAAGGCGACTTGAAGAATTAAATTGTACTTCACCTGTAAAAAAACGACTTAATAAGAATCAATATTCACTAGTCGAGACAAAATGTCATAGATATTTTTTAACGAATAATTTCCCGTTTATTCAGCACCATGCTTTTACAAATCATCGATCAGAGTTAGCTCTATAAACCTTTTCCTAAGGGCACTATGTTTATACAGACCTACTTGATAATGGAGTTTCCGCGGGTATTACATTACATGTGTTGATGAGGGCATGTCCAAGTTTAGATCTTAGGGCGTCACTTAACCCATTGCCTACGGGAATCTGGTGGGTCTTGTATTAACTATATGGGAATTGCAAAATATAGTAGTAAACCGGCTAAGAATAAAACATTATGGCAGCCTCTCAAAAGTTTTTTTAAAAAAAGGTCCCCGGAGCAATCAAAGACCTTTTAAAGATGACATACTTGCATGTGTGTATGACTTCGGGAAAGAGAAACTACGCGAATAAAGAAGGTTGGGCGACCTCAACACATCAAACTTTATCATCGTCGGTATGAATACATAGTATGCACGGTCCATCATGTATGAAGCGCTCAATTTCAAAAGGCGTTACATGCTGTTCCTTAACTTTGGAGGACAATTATCTATGCCCGACTTTTCACACATGCCTTTGGGAATATGCAAATGGAATGCTCCATATTTTGTTTTTGTTTGAGAAATTGATCTTAAACATGGGTATTTGCAGCAATCTATGCAGCTTGTTATTGCCCTGATAAAGGAAACTAATTGTTTTTAATGGGAAGTGGATTTATTGCCCTTTGGAATTAAACCCTTCCTATGTATTGCCAGCCATAGGCGTACCCAGGGGGGGGGGGGGGGTTGGGGGTTCAACCCCCCCCCCCCCCCCCCCCCTTTGACCCCAAAATGGGTGTTTTGGGGGTTTGAACCCCCCTTTTCTAATTTTAGCCGATCTCGAGACTACTTTGAAGCGGTCTCGACCGACTAAAACGCGGCCTCGGCCCCAACATTTTTCTAGGATCTCTGGTCTCGGGCTCAAATTTTTTGTAAGTACTTGGTCTCGGGTTCGAATTTTTTTTTCATAGACACCCCCCTCCTCCCCCCCCCCCCCCCCCCCCCACTGAGAGGGGTTTTCAACTGTGTAGGTACTTGGTCTCGGTCTCGAAAATTTTGAAAGTACTTGGTCTCGGCTTTGAAATTTGTTTACGGACACGGCCCCCACTGAGAGGGGTTTTCAACTTTGAAAGTACTTGGTCTCGGTCTCGAAAATGTTGAAAGTACTTGGTCTCGGCATCGAAAATTGTTTACAGACATCCCCCCCCCCCCCCCCCCCACACTCAGAGGGGTTCTCTTGAAGGTACTTGGTCTCGGTCTCGAAAATTTTGAAGGTACTTGGTCTCGGCTTTGACATTTTTTTACGGACACCCCCCACTGAGAGGGGTTTTCAACTTTGAAGGTACTTTTTTACAAAATACCCCCCCCCCTTTCAAAAATCCTGGGTACGCCATTGTTGCCAGCAGTCTCCACTCTTGGCCTGTTGGCCGCCATACATTATCACCCACTTCTTCCCATCTTACATGATGCTACATGCAAGCATATAAACCGATTAATGTCATCTTTCTGTAAGTGGTCCATTTGACCTCGGGTCGGGTCCGAGACCAAGTCCGCGTCCTCTGAGAATGGTCCCGAGGTCGTGCCCGAATGCAGCAATGAATACCAGTGCATGGTACAGTGACACGTTACAATTGTCTAAAATGGTTAGGTTTTAACTTATCTAGTAACCATGATAACACCGTAAGTTCTTTAATAATATGTGAAAGATATTAGTTGTTATACCTGTTTATTCTCATCGAAAATATCGATCAGTGATTAGTAGGTTTCCATCAACGACAAATATAAGATACATTGACAAGGTCTTGCGTTCATGCGTCTGCGAAAACAAACTATTATCTTTGTATTACCGTTATAAAGGAGTTATTTTTCTACAAATAACTATTTTATTTATTTTATTTAACATACCGATGAATGATTGTTAGAAATAATCATAAATAAACGTTTAATAAATATAACAATATTATGTTTCGGGATGAAGATTTCTTTATGATTTCTTTAAGCAGGTATACCCGAACAATCATTAATCATATCAACGATTATTATTCATGGCTCCATTTGATTTTTAAAAATAGAACTTATAATGTAAACAAAGTGTAACGATCATAATTACGTAAGTGTGCAATTAAACGTGTTTTTCATTTCCCCCTTGTTTTGTCAGATTTGGACGAGATAAAGCCACATAGGTAGTTATTTTTAAAAAAACGTTGGCACTTATCTAGATCAATAATAAAATACGAAACTTGTGTTAAGGTTGCGACGGTTTGAGCTATATAACCACCTGTTTGCAGTATCGTATAGTCTATTTCAGATCCATAAATGTATCGTATCAAACGATTTGTAAAACAGTTTTCTTCTAGCTTCGTATGCTGGTATTATACTGTATGTATGATTAAATTTGTAGGCCTATTTATCATGTTTATCTGGATCAAGAGGGGAGCAATTACCGCCACCCATTCTGTCCCCATCGTTTGGAATCATTGCCCCAATACACCACTTCCTAAGCGGGAGATGTTTGTTTGTTTGTTTGATTTCTTGTTTGTTTGTTGTTTGTTTGCTGTTTTGATTTTCGACATTACATAAGCAAATTTAATTTGATTGGCCCAATCATTCAGCAGAATTGCAACACAAAATCAAACTGCCCCTCTCATCTTCCGTCATAACTTGTGTATATTTCTTTAATTCCCCTCCTATCCCCCGATGCCTATTTCAAAAGCAGAGTAGGCCAAACCATCGCTCGATATAGCTCTCATACATCCACAACATCACACGGCAGCTGATGATATACACGACGATAGCGATTACAGTTCAAGGTTTTTATACCGTATCTCCGTCTTTGGTCAATATTACCATCTCCCGATTCCACAACTTTAAAGAGTGTTCCTGAAACGGTCAATAAGTTTAGGGGAGCGTAGCCCGGAGAAAAGAAAAACACACTCTCCCCGACCACTGATGTAAAACCACAAGATGAAAATAATGGTCAGTATTTGGACCATCATACCTACAGCAAAGGCTTTTAGACGTTGCGTACCGTCTATTTCCAACTATCGCCGTTGAAACTTTCAAGGGCTACGACATGTTTCCTGTTCGGGTAAAGAGTAAACGCCACCATATGATCACCCCATGAGTACATAATATGATTAGTATTATCATTATTGCCTTGGGTCCAGTATCCATTAATCTACATTAGCTAAGCTCGATTCTAGGTATATTCTTGATAATAGGGCCAACCAAGTACGCCACAAGAGATCCCTTTAGTTGCAAACCAGGATAGACTTACAGAAGGCATGGTAGTTAATAAAAATGCGGAGAAAATAAACAGCGCGTTGTTTAGTTACGTAACCCCGTCATTTGAATGTATATAATTGAACAAGTTAGGCTATATAGAGTGGTTTGAGGAATATGGGACCTGTTTGTTTCGTCCATAGTCCATTTGTCCATGAATTCATATTCCTAATCGTATTTATGTGAACCAGTGACATGTCAACCTGTGCATGGTTTATTTTCGTACTTATGTAAGAAATCAATTAATGCAAGATCGTGTTTGCTTCCCAGAAGGACAAGCCCAAGCCACTCAATCTGTTCGCTGGGGTTAACCTTTTGTTACAAGTAAAAGTATATTTTTACAGTGTTTTATTTTTTGTTTATTTTTTATTTATTTATTTTTTTTTGGGGGGGGGAGGGGGATACAGTAGAAAACATTCAGTTTTGCGTTGGGAAGATGGCAATGGTTTGCTACATTTTAAGAGGGATTTACTTCATCTAGAGATCTACTTCATTGACCCTACCCTGATTTGCAAGAGCGCCATTTACGCCCGACCACGAGCAAATAACTCTCGGCAGACACCGGACTCTGTTGAGATAAGAGCGGAGTTATTTTTTCCAGGGCCAGTAATCATACAAAAAAAACAGCTAGCGTACCGTGTAGAGGCTGGGTGTTCTATAATTCAAGTATTTTAGTGATGGGAGGGTGTGTTCAATGAATAATCATAACGGCCTATATACGTAAACAAAAAACATGTCTTCCTTCCGGCTTATCTGGAGCAGTTTAATGCGGGCAGTATCCGTAAACTTGTTTGATTTTGCATAAAAGAACACCTTCTTCTTCTTCTTCTTCTTCTTCTTCTTCTTCTTCTTCTTCTTCTTCTTCTTCTTCTTCTTCTTCTTCTTCTTCTTCTTCTTCTTCTTCTTCTTCTTCTTCTTCTTCTTCTTCTTCTTCTTCTTCTTCTTCTTCTTCTTCTTCTTCTTCTTCTTCTTCTTCTTCTTCTTCTTCTTCTTCTTCTTCTTCTTCTTCTTCTTCTTCTTCTTCTTCTTCTTCTTCTTCTTCTTCTTCTTCTTCTTCTTCTTCTTCTTCTTCGGGGTAGACGTGTGTCCTTCAATCTTGAAGATTATTACAGGTGTTGGTGTGCTGTGTGCTGGTGCTCATGCTGGACAAGACAGTGCAGTCGTGAAAACAAATCTTAAGTGGTGCAAGTAAAAAACCAGCTGCAGTGCTTAACTACACCGAGGGTCTCTCCATCAGTCTTTGTCGAAACACGTCGACTGGTGGAGCAGACATTACATCTGGTGGTAGGGTGTTCCATGTCCTCACAGTACGGGGGAAGAAAGACTGCCTGCGGTGTTCATTGTTGCTGACTGGTAGTTGATAGCCTTCAGCATGGACATGTCTTGTTGCCTTCTGTACTGGTACAATGTGGGGTCTGGTATTGAAGATGACATGGTTATGGTGCATTTTGAAGAGAAGAATGAGGCGGAGAGATTCACGTCTTTGTTGTAGAGTGTGCCATTTGAGTTCTTGGAGCATCTCAGTTACGCTTGAGGTGTTGTGATGTCTATTGAGCACAAATCTTGCTGCTCTTCTTTGGATCATCTCGATCTTTAGTCTATCAGGTTATGTAAAGCAGCAATTTTTTTTGCTATAATCTTGCAAACACTTTTTAATTTGGTCTAAATACATTACTGATGATAAAAAGTGATGTTTCCATTTTTTATTTTTGGTCCCAGGGTGCATTTTGGCGATTTTAAAGATAATGAGCTAATTTGCATTTTTTTGAAATAAGGTCAGGGGTCATTTTCTATCTAGGAATAGCACAATATTGATAAAAACTAGTATTCTATGGTATTTTAGGGCAAGGATTCCATTTCCGGTGCTCGTTTGTAAAGTGCTGTATGGGAAACACTCTGAAATCCAAGATGGCTGCCCCTAATTTGCATATTTATGAATATTATTGATTTTCAGTGGCTACAGCCCCTAATAAGCAATAATTCCGGATTATTATTTGTCAGTTATGTTCTAAGTATGTATTTAAGATATCAAAGATGAGTTGCCATCGTGGCAACCTCTAGTAATGCATATTATTTGCATAATTATGTATTTTACCTAATTTGCATATTCCCCCAAATCGAGTATATTGGGAGCACGGCAAGTAAAAAAGACAAGTAATACCACTTTTCCAAGGTTTTAGGGGGCAACAAATCCATTTATGATACTTATTTACCTGTATCACCTCGGCAACCAACATAAATCCAAGATGGCCGCCTTTGTCATTTTAAAGTAAATATTGCTATTTGCTACTTTAATGGCATTTAATTTATCAAAATATGATTTGTTTACTGAAAGCAAACAACTACATTGTGATTCAAGTATTCTAGTTGCTCATTCCAATAATTAAAAGTCAAAACATTATAATATCAATCTAATATAACCGAAATAATATAGACGTGTATCATAACATGCGTAATTTAGGGAGCAGCCATCTTGGATTTGAGATGGATGCCATGGTGATACAGGTAAATAAGTATCAAAAATGGATCTGCTGCCCCCCAAAACCTTGGAAAATTGGTATTACTTATCTTTTTTACTTGTCGGGATCCCAATATACTCTATTTGGGGGAATATGCAAATTAGGTAAAATACATAATTATGCAAATAATATGCATTGCTAGAGGTTGCCACGATGGCAACTCATGTTTGATATCTTAAATACATACTTAGAACATAACTGACATATAATAATCCAGAATTATTGCTTATTAGGGGCTGTAGCCACTGAAAATCAATAATATTCATAAATATGCAAATTAGGGGAAGCCATCTTGGATTACAGAGCGTTTCCCATACAGCACTTACAAACGAGCACCGGAAATGGAATCCTTGCCCCAAAATACCATAGAATACCAGTTTTTATCAATATTGCACTATTCCTAGATAAAAAAAATGACCCCTGACCTTATTTCACAAATATGCAAATTAGCTAATTATCTTTAAAATCGCCAAAATGCACCCTGGGACCAAAAATCAAAAATGGAAACATCACTTTTTCTCATCAGTAATGTATGTAGACCAAATTAAAAACTGTTTCCAAGATTATAGCAAAAAATTTCACAACATTTATTTGTACTACATTAGGGGATATACTACTTGTGGATTTTTCTGGCAGTGTACACACTAAGAAATAGGAGTGCAATTGTGCACCCCTAGGGGTGCACGATCTTGTCCCATATTTTGCACGCCTAAAGTGCACATGTGCAATCCTTAACAGGGGTGCACATGTCCACCCCTGGAGTAAACATTTCCACCCTTCGAGGTGCAAACTTGCATCCATAAAGGTGCGCATGTCCGCCCCTGGAGTAAACATTTCCACCCTTCGAGGTGCAAACTTGCACCCACTAAGGAGCAGATTTGGTTCCTAAAAGGTGCACATGTCCACACCTGGAGTAAACATATCCACCCTTTGAGGTGCAAACTTGCATCCATAAAGGTGCACATGTCCACCCCTGGAGTAAACATTTCCACCCTTCGAGGTGCAAACTTGCACCCACTAAGGAGCAGATTTGGTCCCTAAAAGGTGCACATGTCCACCCCTGGAGTAAACATTACCACCCTTCGAGGTGCAAACTTGCACCCACTAAGGAGCAGATTTGGTTCCTAAAAGGTGCACATGTCTTATGCATCTTCTTTTTTTTTCGAGCATTATCAAAATCGCTGGGTATATGAGCGAATCGATTATGAGTAAAGAGTGGTTAGAATTATGGATAATTTATGGTGGAGTTGAATTAGGATTAAGGAAAGAGGCTATGGATTAGATGTTACCGGGTATAATTGTGGATAAAGATTATGTATAAGATAGGACAGTTTGGTAATTTATGATGGATGGATAATATTTGTTAAGGGATTAATTGTGATTAGGATCGGGGAATCGATGATGATTAAGTAGGGATCGATCATGAGATATAGATCGAACGATCATAGATTGTGATCGATTGTAGAACGTTGTAGTAGTATGTGCCAGTTTGCACATTTGGATTAGTTAAATGGTTGTAGTTGTAATAGTTATGACAGAGCCTGATGGTTAAGTATTAGGTTATTGTAGTAATGAGATATCGAGTAATTTGACGGGTTAAGCACGGGGAATGATTGAAGATTGATAGAGTTATGATCATGTAAAGATTATGGTTTAAATCAGTAACCAATATTATGCATTGTTGAATGTTGTATATAAATGCAAGCATGACGCGCTGTGTCAGACCCGTCGCTGCGCGCGTTGATCGAGGTATGTACTACATACAAGGAAGTTGGGCATGCTAATAAAATAATTACCAAAGCCACGCTTCCCGTATTAAGATGGCGGACGGCTCGTTCATCTCGTCACAGCAATTTCAGGGAGTGCGCCCTCTAGTTTTCTTTAGTATATAACTCTATGTTCCCAAACCATTATCCTAATGATTTATTCATAAGCAGTGATGTACGTCAAGGGTTACTCATGCATATTCATAACTACGATTAGGGTTTGGTATGAGGGATATGTATAAGATAAGACCATTCTAACCATCAGCAGTATATGTAGCCTATTGGTCACGCTGAGGACTCCAAAACTAGGGGTAATGGGTTCGAATTCTCTCATATGCCACTTCTTTTTTTCTTTTGCCATAATTCATGGGCACTCTTGGGGTGTTTATATGCACCTTTTCAAGGATGCTCATGTACACCCCTGTTAAGGGGTGCACATGTGCTCCTTAAGGCGTGCAAAATACAAGATCGTGCACCCCTAGGGTGCACAATTGCACCCCTATTTTTTAGTGTGTAATGGGTTCGAATTCTCTCTTATGCCTCTTTTTTTTGTTGCCATAATTCATGGGCACTCTTGGGGTGTTCATATGCACCTTTTCAGGGGTGCACATGTGCACCTTAAGGCGTGCAAAATATGGGACAAGACCGTGCACCCTATAAGGTAGACATGGGCACTCTTGGGGTGTTCATATGCAGCTTTTCAAGGGTGCAAGATGGGACAAGATCGTGCACCCCTAGGGGTGCACAATTGCACTCCTATTTCTTAGTGTGATACAGGAGGTAAGTAAACAGATTGGGCTTTCAAGTTGCATGTGCATAATTAATTTCTCTTCATACAAAGTTAGTTTCAGTCAATCAATCAAAATCTATTTGTTCTAATTACATAGTCTATCAGTGCTCTTTGATGAGCCTTGATTTCGGAATTTAATAAAAAATAAAATCTGATCTGATAACATCAGTCTAATCTTTGTTCAAGGAAACAATATGGGAATAATCAATCTGGCATTATACAAAATACAACACATATAATTTATTTCAAAAATATATCAACACCCAACATTCAAATTCATCTTAGCATTTAATAATGTGCCTATTATCATTGTAATTTTTTCAAAATTAGGAGGAAGATACGAAAAATATAAACCTATCTGCTCCGACTACGACTACACGTAGGGTGCACATTTCCACCCCATACATTGTGCACGTTCAGACGAGAAAATGTTGACGTATGCGGGACATGCACCTTTACAGGAGTACGCGGGCACGGAAGGGATTGAGGGGGAGGATCGTACACGCCAAGTGCACGCCTAGTTCACTTTTAGGTGAAATCTTGCGGGAATCTTGCACGGGTGCCGTGGCTATCGTACGGTCGCCGTTGCATTTTTCCTCGCCGTACGATGTCAAAAATTTGTTTTAAAAATGCATCGTACGATTTGTTACTTGCCGTTAGCCTGTAGACACATCGTAGAGAGCATCGCACGGGCACCACAAGGGCATCGCACGGGCACAGCACGGACATCGCAGCCTTTTTTTCGAATATCGTACGATTTTGAGACTGAATATTTGGCCACTCAAATCGTACGGGTAACGTGGAGTCACCGTAAGAGTACCGTAAGGCACCCGTACGGGCACTTAGTTTGTGTTCACGGGGGCCGTGCGATTTATGTTTTATTTTAAGACAAAGGTCATCGTACGGGGCCCGGAGAATATGTGACTGCTAGTCTGCTACTCTAAAATACCACAGACATCGTACGATATCACGATTTTCAAAAATCGTAGAAACTCCGCCGTAGGGAGTAAAATCGTACGGCGCCCGGACCATTTGTGACCGTAGCATAAGTCATGTTAAAATGGGTCAGTTGCCGATAGCTTATATTTTTTTCTTTCAAGGAGCGCATCAATACGTATATAATGCTCGCGTATTTAAGTTTAATTTGGGAGCCATAAGTACACGTTCCCTGTAGCGCTATGTCGTGACTTTTGCAATTTCCCTCTGGATATTTAAATTGATCTTTAAATTGTCGAAGTGTTCTTGACTACAATATTCACCAGCAGTGCGCCACTCAGTTCAAATGCAGATTGCGAACTTTTGAACTTATTGTCTTTTGTAGAAGTGATAGTTCCCTCGGATGGAATATCCACGTTCTCACATCAAGTCGTCGCAAATACCCACACGCACACTTACAAACACATACAATGCGCATGAAGAACGCACACAAACACACACTCACATACACACAAACACCATACAAAAATAACTCATCACCATGCTGCTAGAGATCGTTATTCCGAGTATATTATATTTTCCCGTCGGTTTAACTTGAGTAATTGGTTGAGGTTCGGCAAATTTACAAATGAACATACCATATACAGCCTTGAATTAAATTAATAAATATTGTTGAAATATCAAATAAAAAAAGTTATTGTTCCATGATTCAGTGATTTTGGTCTAAATATTTGTCAAGTTCGAGAGGAAATAAATCAAATTCAAGACCAAATAAACAGTATTGGGCAGCAAAAAGAATACTGTCGTTCAAACATTCCCAGCCCGATCAATCAATACGATTTTCCGCTGTCTCCTGCACATTTCGCTGCGTGCGGCCGCTACAGTACCTTTTGTTATTTAATAGCGACGCATTGCACTTTGGGTGGGTTTAACGAAAGACACGATGCGGCTAGGTAACGGTTAGATATCATATTAGTGCCCGGAGTGAGATTTTCGCTTGCCCCATGTGAGAAGCACAAACTAGTTGTTTTCAATCGGAACGTCACGAGAATGCGAGCACTTTGAGGGGAATCATTCTTATTCAAAAGTCCATACTATGTGTACTCTCACCTGGAGTCGAAACCAAGCGAAAACCTTATAACCACATTTTCAGAAAGAACCAATGCTCAAGTTAGTGTCGCTTTAAGTCGCTGCTCATTTTCTGACCTTCATTGATTAACGCGTAAAGTTGCTTCATGACAATTTACTTCTCCTGTTTGGTTACTAGACATACAGTGCATCTATTCACTCTTGCTTTTCTCAATAAAATAAACAAAATTATACTCTTATTCGATTGCCATGTTTTGCCAACTGACAAACGATCGACTGCGCGCTAAAAATATTTCACCAAAAACAGCCTACAACGTGCAATATGACACAACCAGGACATGCCGTAGCGTGTGCCTCGTTAAATGATAAAAGTAATATCACATTTTTTCTTTGTCTTATTTCTGTTTTGTTTCTTTTCTTCTTCTTCTTCTTCTTCTTCTTCTTCTTCTTCTTCTTCTTCTTCTTCTTCTTCTTCTTCTTCTTCTTCTTCTTCTTCTTCTTCTTCTTCTTCTTCTTCTTCTTCTTCTTCTTCTTCTTCTTCTGCGTTCAATTGCAATGTTTTGTTTAAATAATCACAAAGTTGCAATTGAACGCAACTCAGAGTTGTATACAACATGTATACCCCCAAAATGAAAAAACAAAAAAAATCAGATCTTAAACGAGCTCATAGCTTGGCTTCCTGTGGCTGCCCGGGGCCACTTTGTCCGGTCTCCCTGGTGCGTCGGTGTTCAATTTCCGCCTTGAGGATGGGTCAAACGCCACGTCATATAATGCATCTCTCCAATTTACTCTTTGTAGTTTATACCCTCCCCCATTATTAAACTGTGATTGGTGCCAACCTACCTGTTTACTATTTCGTGCTTCTCCGTCTATCTCCGGTTTCCTCTTTCCCGTTCCTCTCTCTCAGTCTCTCCCCCTCTCTCTAACTCTCCATCTATTACTCTATATAATATCATCTATGTCTCTCTCAATACACGTTAGAGTCCCTTTATTTAATCTCTTTGTTTTCCCTCCCCCTCCCCCTCTCTCTTTTGTATTGTTTTCAATTACCTTCCACCCTTCGCTTCATTTCCATCATCTAGAATAGCTCGAACTGAAGGTAATCATAGCAAGATAAAATGACAGGAATTCATTCGTTGGGCCGTTTTACTTACAGGGGTGCACGTATCTCTATCATGTTATTGAATCACGTTACTGACCCCACGCTAAATCGATGTGAATGGAACACTGTTTTTTCCTAGAAATCAGAGGAAATGTATTATTTATAAGCACCTGACCTTTCAAATAATATCAGCTACCAAGGCAATACCAAGTCGTAAATACGGGTGATACTAAGAACACCGAACAATGTTATGGTTCTCAAAATCCTATCAAAATCATGAATGCTGTCTTAAGCCCAACTCACTCGGACCCAACTCGACCCGATCCGATTGGTTTTTAGTCGGATCGAGTGAGCGTGTGTAGCCTTACGACTCCGACATTACCAGGCCCAGTTGGAAGCATCGATATAGTAATTTCATATCGATGATTGAAAGTCACATTAATCCAGTCAGAATAAGTAGAAATCCAGTCGGGCCCGACTTACCGGGTCGAGTAGGCTCTGTATGCGTTGGTTTGCGTGAAGGGAAGCCACAATGTTGGGTCCTACTAATTGGTGCAACAAGTGCCAAGTAGTGCCAAGTAGTGCCAAGTAGTGCTAACTGTAGTGCGAAGTAGTGTTAACAAGTGCGAACACAAATAGTGCCAACAAAAACAGTGCCAACAAAAATAGTGCCAACAAAAGTAGTGCGAAATGTAACAACAAAGGCGAGTATAAACAAGATAAATAGCCTACCGTTCGCTTGCTGCTTGCGGACGCCAGGTTCACGGCGGCGCGGCGGACAGCACACAGGTTAATTTGGCTGAGACACGGTACTTGGCACAGTAAGCACTACTTGGCACTACTTGGCACTTGTTGGCACCAATTAGTAGGACCGACAATGTTACTATCTACCGTAGATCGTGTATATATGTTCTTAACAATTTCCATAAAGCGTCAGTGACTCTGGTGTCCGGGGATTTAACGTTATCTTAAACATAAAAATGATGATACAGCCAGGAAATTAGTTTTCAATTGATTAAAATACATTAACTAGTTTTGCTTTATGTTTGACCATGCGTTATACAGAGTGTCCCAGATAAAACGAAACCGGATTTCATGGCAGAAATTTTCTGTCATAATGAATAATGTCTTTGATGAGATATATATACATGAATAAAAAGCTCCTTTTCTCTTCTTTCATTTGATGGATTTATTTATGACATTTTCTATGTACCCATTAATTCACCATCCTACACGCATCACTGAACATTCCGTAACATTACTTGACCATATTTTTACAAATGATTTTCCATGTATTTCAAGTGGTGTTATTTTAGCAGATGTTAGTGACCATTTACCTGTGTTTTGTATTTGTCGTAATTCGAAAGTTAAAGGGAAATCGTTATATTTTTATAAACGACAAATAAATGAAGCTAATATTGTTAAATTTAATACACATTTAAAAGATATTATTTGGAGATTTGATGCTATTGATCCTAATCATAGCTATGATTTGTTTTTGCACCAATTTTTAAATGTATATGATGAATGTTTCCCTTTGCAAAAAAAATATTATTAAGCAAAAGCGTGTAAACAAACCATGGATCACAAAAGAAATATCTAAAAAGATAAAAAAGAAATGGATGTTGTATACAAAATATATTAAAAATCCATCCGATTATAGGCATACTGTTTATAAACGATATAGGAACATGGTTACTAATGAAATTAAAAAGGCTAAATATGAATATTATAAGGTTAAATTTGATAATGACAAAGGGAATATGAAAGCTACGTGGAAAACAATCAATCACGCACTGGGAATACATTCAAGTAAAAAGATGGCTGTAGATAAAATAAATATAGATGGTGTAATTATTGATGATAAGAATGAAATTTCTGAACTTTTTGTTAATATTGGATTGAATCTTACTAATGATATGCAATACTCTGATCGTGTTTTTAATCGAGACTTTGAATTTAATGAGCAAACTGCATATTTTACCCCAATAACTTGTAAAGAAATAATTGATATTGTTAGTGATCTAAAAAATGGAACCAGTACAGGATATGATGGAATTGATGTGAGTGTTATAAAAAAGTTATTCATATCATTTGTTCACCTCTTTGTTCAATTTTTAATTCTTGCATGTCACATGGTATATTTCCTGATAAAATGAAAATAGCTAGGGTAACTCCCGTCTTTAAAATGGATCTATTGATGATGTTTCAAATTTTCGCCCAATATCAGTTCTTCCTTTGTTTTCTAAGATTTTTGAAAAATGCTTATATAATAGATTAAACGGTTTTTTGTCATTGAGTAATATTCTTTCAGATAATCAATATGGTTTCCGTACGGGGCGCTCTGCTACGATGGCACTTCTTGATTTTGTTCATAAAGTTTCAACTTCTAATGATTCAAAAAAACATACTATTGGTTTATTTCTTGATTTAAGTAAAGCGTTTGATACCTTAGACCATTATATTTTGTTGAGTAAATTGTATGATTATGGAATACGTGGCATTTTATTGAAATTATTTGAACATTATTTGTCGAACCGCTTTCAGTTTGTTTCTATAGATAATCATGATTCCTCTTTCAAGCCTATTCGATGCGGAGTGCCCCAGGGTTCAATTCTTGGTCCTTTACTCTTGATTTATGTTAATGATATATGTAGTTTATCCAAACTTTTACAATTTATTCTCTTTGCCGACGACACCAGTGTGTTCATGTCAAGCGATAATATTGTTAACTTAGTAAGCGATTTTAATAATGAGCTTATTAAGTTGAATAATTGGCTAAAGAATAATCGGTTAGTTTTGAATATTAAAAAAACTCAATATATGATATTTACTAAGAAAAAAATAGAAATTGATAATTTGATTGTTAAGATGGATAATCAGAATATATTTCGTGTTTCAATTGTGAAATTTTTGGGCGTATATATTGACGACAAATTAACTTGGCATGAACACATTGGTATCGTGTGTAACCGAGCAGCAAAGGGTGTTGGTATAATTTATCGCCTAAGACATTTCCCAAGATGCATTCTAATTATGTTGTATTATGCTTTGATTATTTGTTATATTAATTACTGTAACATAGCATGGTCTAATTGTAATGATTATTATATGCTAAGATTATTTTTACTTCAGAAAAAGGCTATTCGGATTATTTTTAATGCATCATATTATGACCACACTACCCCAATTTTTAAAGAATTAAAATATTAATAATTTTAATATTGCAATATTTATGTTTATGTGTTCAAGGGGACTACTTCCTGTCGCTATGTCATCTAAATTTGTGTTGAATAGCAATGTTCATTTTCATAATACTCGCAATTCTGCTAATTATCATTTACCAAAGATAAGAACTAATATTTCAAAAAATACCATATTTTTTAAAGGCCCTGTTTTATGGAATCAAGACCCACCCGATTGGAAAAATTCACCTTCTGTCAATAGTTTTAAACGATGTTATAAATGTTATCTTTTGAATTTGTATTCATCCAATGATTGATACTGTTATGCTTAATATAAATTGTGAGCACTTTGTTATGTTACTGATTAATTGTTATGTTAGGTTTTAAATAGTTTTACATGATGTTCTTATTAGGGGTCAACGTCTTATAAGGCTTCATGCACTTTTTGTTGACCCCACATTCTCATAATTTGTACCCTTTGTGTTTGTAATTGTTTACTTGTTTTCTAAGTCTATATGTAAATGTATTTTATATATACTGTACATTGTATTGATGTTTTTTTATGAAGAATGAAATAAATTGAAATGAAATGAAATGAAATGTACATCTTATGGCAAATAATTCACGCATGACTGAATTAGAACAATAGAAATTGGTGTTACCAAAATTCCATTTGCACGCAGAAATTGCAGGTTTGGGTGAGTTTTTAGGGTTGTAAACGTACTTATTTTGAAAAAGGACAAACACCGTATAAAAATTCATATTTTTGTCTTTTATATGACGCCTCATGATTACAAAATAAATGATTTATGCCAAAGAACGAGTACAATGAAAACATGCTTGATTTTAGCCCAAATTAGTAACTTTCCTGATCTAGCATGTTTCTCATGTTTTCCCTGATCCCCATGTTTGTGTAAATTAACTCATGCATCAAGTCCATTGTCAGCTGCTAAGTCAGGAAAGCTGAGCGACTTCTTACTCAACTATCTACTCATTTTAGCAGAAATCAGGCATGTTTTCATTGTACTCGTTCTCAGGCAAACATCTTTTATTTTGTGTGCATGAGATGTCATATAAAAGAAAAAAATATGAATTTTTATACAGTGTTTGTCATTTTTCAAAATAAGTACGTTTACTACCATAAAAACTCGCCCCCAAAACTCACCCAAACTTGCAATTTCTGCGTGCAAATGGAATTTTGGTAACACCCATTTCCGTTGTTTTAATTCAGTCATGCGTGAATTATGTGCCATAAGTTGTCCATCAAATGAAAGAAGAGAAACAGAGCTTTTTATACATGTATATATTATCAAAGAAATTATTCATTATGACAGAGAATTTCTGCCATGAAACCCGGTTTCGTTTTTTCTGGGACACTCTGTATATTCAGTCTTCGGTATGAAATTTTCATTTTCCTTGTTCAGAACGTAAAGTATACTGAGCAAATCTAAGTCTAGGCTTAACTTTAGGTTGGCATAACAAATCTTAAATTCTTACATTGCAGATGAGAAATGTGCTCCTTATTTTTCACACACTGTCCATATACATACAGTGATACAAGATATCTTGAGTAAAACATGATTAAATAGTTAAGTTCGATATTAAAAGATGTAAACTTCAATTGATATATTTAACAACTAAATCCAACATGCATGGTTGTGATTATCATTAATGTATTGAGCAACAGTTATCCGTCATGTCCATCTCATGTAGAATAAGTCGTTAGGTTTCTTAATTATAATCATAATGCTAGGAACCAATAGATACCTGCAAGAGTGCGACTAGCATAACAACCCGAAAGGGTGCTACTAATACCGATTGATATATATTATATTCATATATTTCGCGATTAAATGTTAATTCCATGTTAAAACCTATATTAAAACGGGTTTCACCGTTGCATGATAATGAACTAGTAGCCTACAGAGTTGTTATAACTCTTCTATTTACAGAGGAGTCTCGCCAAGGGGCAGACCAGAACGAAAGACATGCACTTTCTCAAAGTAAAGAGCACACCGTCGAAAGAAGACGAAGGAGAAGATGCGTACCATCTTACAAGAAGAAGTCGACGGGAGGGGCGAGAGGGGATAATCCAACGTCTGAGCGGGTAAGATGGGGGAGAGGATGGCTTAATTGGCCCTGGTGTTGAAGTATCACGATCTGACCGCGACCAAGAGTGATGCCGCACTCTCTCCTAATCGAGTATTCATCAAATCGTGTAAACACTTCGATACGGGATATCATTGACCGAAGAAGAAGCTTTCTTTTTTACAATTTTAACAACTCTTCAAATCGAGGCAGTTTTTTCTCACTTTAATTTGTTTTAGTTCGTTTGATGCTTATCTTGTATCTGAATCTCTTAATTATATGATTTCCCGAGTTAAATGAAAGTCTATCAAAACTATTATACTTCTGCTAATCCTTCTTCGTTATTTCTCTTCTCCGCTTTCCTGTTTCGTCTTCTTTATCCTGTCATTCTTTTCTGATCTTCTCTTGTTTTATGTCAATTATTTATAAAGTTTCGATTTATATTTAGAATAAATTCTGTATCAGTAAATAAATCATCACTATCATGACTATAATCACTCTTTTCATTGTATACTTTATTTACCCATATTACCATGGTAACAAACCACCTGAACATAAAATTTGCCTTTTTATACAATCATATTTCAGTATGAAGCGAGGTAATACGTTTTCTACCGTCACAAACGTTTTTTTTTCTCTTCAAGAAAATGTCACCAAAGTTCATGTGAAATCCCATTCTTACGTTCGATAGGAGTATGTGGAAGAATGTAATATAAAGCAGAGAGTTCAATGTCAACGATAGGGAACACATCCCACGCTGTGTCAATACCCATTCCCGTCTAGCGTGTCTAGAAGAGCGTGGTGGTGCCATGGTGGCGGTGTTGTGGTAGATGCATATTTGTAGAGAAAAAACACACGATTTAAAAGTAAGAGAAAATGAATCACAAAATACATACTCTAGCAGACTTATGTAAGATTTAAAGAAAGATAGCTAGAGAGATAGAAGAAAGAGGGTGGAGAGAGTAAGAAGAGAAGTTGTGGGCGACTGAAACGAGTTTTCAGACAAGTGCTCAAGACAAAAACGAACAAAGAAAGTAGACAGCTTTTGTGATTTCATACACCCTGAATTTTACACAGGTTATAGAGAAACCGGTTATCTATGTTTTAATCATTCAAATTGATCTGGAATACAAGGCCCTCATTATAATACTATAACGATGTATAAGCACTGGAGATTTGCACATATAATATTCGTTTATTGGGACAAGGTTAGGTACAATGTAGTTACTTTAATTAAATTATACATTATCCTACTTAGTCAATGTTTAAAGACGGTTTATTAGTATACATATATAATAATTTTTAATAAGGTTTAGTTCATTGTTGACTTCATTCATCCACTTAACTAATAATATATCAACAGATCAATATGTAGATAGATACACAGATAGATCGATATATATATAGATAGATAGATAGATAGATAGATAGATAGATAGATAGATAGATAGATAGATAGATAGATAGATAGATAGATAGATAGATAGATAGATATATAGAAAGATAGATAGATAGATAGATAGATAGATAGATAGATAGATAGATAGATAGATAGATAGATAGATAGATATATATATATATATATATAGATAGATATATAGATAGATATATACCGTAGATAGATAGATACTTGAATAATATCACCCTGCTTTTATCATGAAGATGAAATTCCTTACTTTTATGAAGATCTACCTGTGAACAAAATTTAAGTTCAAAATGATGTGCCGATCACGTGATTGAGTATACACATTTCCACCGAAGGCTACCGCATTCATTCGTGAATAATAAGTCGGAGCGAATGCAGCCGGATTGAGATGATATTTCACATTGTGACCTAGGACTGAATGAACTGGGATATGTTCACATGATCACATAGCCACCTGTTCAGTGAAGGCCAAATAATCTGAAAAGTGATATCTCTTCCCAACACCTGAAGTGAAGATGATTGAATAAAAGATGGAGCAGTATGTGACAGAACGTATCATTGTTCATGTTGTAGGTGAGCCGAGTGAGCCCAAGGGTTGAAATTGAGAAGTTATACAGTCATGCGTGTGCAGCACGCATCTTTTACTTCTTGATTTTAGGTTCTTTCTTTATGTGATACGTACGTTATACGTACGATTTTATAAAATGTCATTGTTAAAGGATGCAGCAACATTATTATCATCGAATTTCTTAAAATGGGTGACATGCTTCACGCGCCTTAAGATCCTAAGTTGATCTTAGCACTAAGATGGTCTTAAATATTATGGAAAGCCATTAGTGTCTTGAAACAGTTTTATAAAAGTTATGTTGAAATGCATAAAATGTTGATTAAAATCATATATATTTTCTAATTATCAAAGAGATCCATAATCTTCACATAAAATTCATGAAATCTCTTTGATAATTAGAAAATATATATGATTTGAATCAACATTTTATGCATTTCAACATAACTTTTACAAAACTGTTTCAAGACACTAATGGCTTTCCATAATATTTAAGACCATCTTAGTGCTAAGATCAACTTAGGATCTCTGTGAAACACCCCCTATGGCCCCATATTCATGAAACCACGCTAGCTTAGTTCTTTGCTGAGTCTATTTTAAATGTGCCGTTTATTGAGGTGCAAGCGGTTTTCCTGGTCAGCAACTAAAATCAACTGGGTAGTTCTTAGATACCCACTACGTTAAAGGGACTTAGTATTTACATTGTCCAAATCTTCAAAACTTACTTGGAACTCTAGTGGTTCTGTCATAACTTATCATATTCACATTAACACTAACATGACGGGACAGGTTTCGGTTTTTCAAATTTCCATTACTTTTCGTTCAAAAGATATTTACGATTGAAGTGTGTCTGTATGAAATTGTCTACGGGATAATTTCATCCGTGTACAAAGTAAGTGCAATGATTTAGTGAAAATCATTTTGCATTTTTGCTCATATCTCAGCCGAAAAAACATCCAATTAACGTGAGATTTTCACACATTACTTTTTGTACATATCAGATCACACCAATACACATTTTATTAATCACTCATCACTTTTTGCAATGGTCAACAAAGTTACTATCCCTTTAATTAACCTTCGTTAGCAACTAAAATATTTTGTGTATAATTCTTAGCCAAGTTATCCAAAATAGACTTAGCAATTAACTAAGCTAGCGGGCGTTCATGAAGTATGGGCCCTGGTTAATCATTAGGGGCCAACATATTACAGAACAGCGCATTTGTTCGGATCTTAAATTAGCCTTAGCTCTATATATTATAGTAGAGCGGCTTGGGCTAGTATGCTCCCCTGGCAGTTGAGTTGATGCGCAAGGCATATATAATATAGGACATGTAAGAGTACAAAACTTGATGGGAATCAAATCGGTTGCTCACCCTACAACGGTATTATCGCAGACTCTTTAAGGGCCCCAATTTACAAGCTCCGGCTTCTATGGGGTCCAAAACCATTTTGTATATTGATTATCAAACTGCCATTTATATTTGGTACTTTTGTTTTATGGTTTGAATAAACTGAATCTGAATCTGAATCTTTATTTGCCGTTTGGAGAGCTTAGGCGCTAAATCCATTTTCGTAACTTCGGGGGAAATCGCGTATATTACTTGTCCAACTTTGAACACTAGTTTATGGGAACAAGAAATTGGATTGTTCTTTTAATCGTGCTTTGTTCGTCAACATTTTGATTTATACCTAGCCACACCCTGGGGGGGGGGGGGGGGGCACTCATGTATAATGTAAGACGGGTATGTGCCGCTTACAAGACCCCCGTTTTCACACCCGATTGCCGCTCTCAAGATACCCGATTTTCCAAAAATTGCCGCTCCATAGACTCCCGCGGAATGACTTGGCTAGGTAGTTGAGTAGCGCCAAGTCCATTATTTTTCTTCTAGTCAGCTCCCTGAGGCTTGGACCACCATTTGAGGGTTTCCGTAGGTCTTTGGTAGCTCCAAGTCCATGTATTTTGTAGTTTTAGTCTGCTCCTTAGACCCCTTAACTCCCGTTTCAGGGTTTTTGTAGCTCCAAAGACCCTATATTTTGTGCTTGTAGTCAGCTCTTAAGACCCCCATTTCAGAGTTCCGTCAGGCACACTAAAAAAATAATTCGAGTGCCCCCCCCCCCCCCCCCGGAGCCACACACCCTATTATTGCACTATACTTGCGGAAGTACAACCATATCATTTGTCTACGCTGATGATATTCAAATGTATGCTCAATTCGACCCTCGATCACCAGACGATCTTCAATAGACACTACACACTCCATATCAGAGTGTGGAACTGAGATTGAAAAGTGGATGTCATAAACTTTTCTAAAGCTAAACAGTTATAAAACAGAATTTATGTTGATGCTGATCCAGTAAATTGTCATGTAAATGATTTCCTCCACATAAAATTGAATGTTTCTTGTCATCAAATCAAACCTTCCTCTCAGATTATGAATTTTGGTATTTGCTTAGATAGTGTTGTTAATCGAGCTGCTCGATTAATTTACGCGGTTATAGTAATTGGTCGAGGGGCGCAGATACATTACATTTGCTTATACTGGCTACCATTCAGCAATCAGTCAACATATTCAATTCCAAATTTGTGTGTATGACTGTGTATACAATTCTCCATAAAATATCACCTTCCTATCTAAATAACACTCTCACTTTGTATAAATCTACTCATAATCTCCGTTCCGAAACTGACACTTCCAAACTTGTCGTCCCAAGATCTCGTTTTGTTTTGGTTGATAAAAAGATTCAATATTGCAGCTTCTGTATCATGTAATGTTTTACCACTGCACATAAGATACATTCTTCATGTACTTACCTTTAACAGCCACCTACAATCTTTCCTTTTCCTTGATTTGTTATATTTTGTATGTATCTTGTTGTTGTTAATTTGTATGTTTTAATTGTTACATTTGTAAGCGCTATGATACGTTGTTAATACCGCTATATAAGTAACATGGTGGTGTTTCACAAATATTATAATTTGAACTGAACTCTAAGTTGGACTTAACCATTATGGAAAGCCATTTGTAGCCTCGACATAAAACACATTCAGAAGCAACAGAAACATACAAGTATTTATATAACTTCCTACAAACATTTATATCGATTATTTCAAGGCTCCTTGAAAATAACAAAATTAACAAATTTATCAAACATTATGTCTTTTCAAAAGAATAGTTTCAACAATTTTACAAAGAACTAACGGCTTTCCATACTAGTTAAGTCTAACTAAGAGTTAAAGGGGTAGTTGAGTTTTGGTATAGAGGGCGCTACACAAAATAATTTTGTTGTGAGATAATGAAAAACTAAGTATCAAAATCGAAAGAGCATACAATTTTAATGGCAGAATAAACTTTATTTGATCAAAATCGGTTCAGAAATGGCTGAAATATTCATAAACATAACCATTTGTAATAATTGTGGGGCCCCACTATTATTCGATAATTTTGAACCAGCCGTTAAACAATTTTAAAGAATGCTTCCTCTTTTCAAAAATTTACAAAAGAGGTTTTTAAATAGTTGTTGATTATCTCTCTATCTAATCACTATTTAAACAAAATGTCACAAGCACAATATTTTATTTTAAATGGTTGAAACCGATTAGTGTTTAGAGAGCGCCCTCGTGAGTTTTAATGGCTCTTTTTTAATGATAACAGGCTCTTTACTTAGTCATTTGTAATGTTTTATTCCTTTCGAGCATGGTGGAGTTATGATCTATTAGTTTGTAATGTCGTAATGGTGCAGGTTTTATTTACTTAAATTCAGTTTGACCAAAACTGTACTCTCTTTACCAGAACTCAACTATCCCTTTAAGTTGAACTTAGGATCTTTGTGAAACACCCCCTGTATTGATACCATAAAACTCAATTTTTATGAAAAGAGGATTTAGCGCCATTTGGAATTAAGCTTTTCATTTGTGGATGCAAGAAGGATGGTTGCCATCATCATGATCATGGAACCGATCTAAATCCATTCACAAAGTGCATGTGACACTGATGTATTTATCTAGAAGAGGTGGGGAGAGGGAGGAGATAGGTGATATAACTGCCTGGCCTATTGGATTATGAGCGATGGTCCAATTATGCCTCTTCTAATAGTTAGTCATGTTAGTCTAACCTTTAGGCGTAGTGATAATTTTTTTTTTTTCACGTAAGCATAGATAATGATATTATTGAGTCATAATGGTATAACATTCAAATGTATTTCACTATCATAACTCTGAGAAATGCACAATGATTAAATCACTGAAAATGAATGGACTTTGGAAGCTATACTTATTATTAATTTTGTTTTCTTTAGTAAAACAAAATAAATGTGATTCTATTGTTAACGTCATTGTCGTACTTTCCAACCTTTCCTCATCCTCAGTATTTACAAACCCTCTCTATTTTAATTTCTCTAATATTTGTTATTCATGTATAACTATCTCCCACTCTATTATGTGCTTGGTTGTCTCTTCTCTATATCTGCCACCCCACCCTCTCTCTCCCTGTTCCCCCCCTATCCCTCTATTTTCCTATTATCTATGTATACTCCTTCAATCTCTACGCGTCTTTTTGTTGTTTAAATTGGTAGAAGCCTGGAGGATGCACGAACAAGGAGTTCGTTCACCCCTTCATCGCGGTTTAATACATATTATTATGATGTAATATGTGATGGATTGTAGTTTATCATGTTACTATTTAGAAGAATTGCCTTCATCTGTATGAACGCGAAAGACTTTTAAAAATGGTTAAAATGAGGTTAAAATATATGAGTGTTTTTGTATTCATACCGTATTCCAAGTGAAAGTTAACTTAATCTAACTTACAAGATGAGCGCGGTTAGACCACAACTCGTTATTCGTATATAGCATTTAAAACTACAGTACTATCATTTCCTACGCTGGTCAGTGTCAGAAAGTGTGGTCTATAAAGAAACTTATGATTGTGGAAAAAATATTGCATACTAAGTCTTGTTTATTTATTGTTAGTATTTTTCCTGTAAAATGATGAAGGCGAAGAGGAGGTTCATGGGTGTATTGCGGGGGATGGTTTCAGTGTGGTTGTTGCAAAGTTTGATCCACGTTGAATCCTACGCCGATGTGGCTATGATGTAAATAGAGTGATTATCTTATTCTTCTTATTATTATTTTTCTTCTTCTGATGATGAATATGATACTGCTCAAGAGCAGGGGGTGTTTCACAAAGATCCTAAGTTGAACTTAACTCTAAGTTGGATTTAAGATTTATGGTAAGCCAATTGAAGCCTTGTAATAAAATAAAAGCAAAAGCAAAAATGCAAGAATGTTAGACTGTTCATAACTTTTACATGAAATATCCTCGCTAATATTAAATACTAATGGTTTGAATCAACATTATATGCCTTTTAAAATGACTTTTTTGTTAATCAAAGAAACCAGTGGCTTTCCATAATTGTTAAGTCCAACTTAGAGTTAAGTTCAACTTAGGATCTTTGTGAAACACCCCACAGGTCCTTAACATCATCACATCTCTCTTCTTATGAAGTCTCCAAATGGGTCATTCTTAACAGAGTCCAACATCATGATTCGTTTCCTCCTAGCTCTTGATCTCTTCCCTCTTATAATTCCTTCTATAAAGTACCAGTCTGAGCAAACTATTGTGTCTGATGCTGTGTGCCACCCATTTCCCCTTTCTGTTCTGTATGATTCCGATCAGTTTTCGCTCTTCTCCAACTCACTCTACACTGTTTCATTAATAATAATAATAATAATAATAATGGTGGATACTTATATATCGCACGTTTATTGCTGATATATTTTTCCATTTGATCGTCAGAATGATTCTCCAGCACCACATCTCGAGTAACTTTACCAACTAACCACAACACGAATTGCAAAACAGAAAGAACAAACACCACTCAATATTGATAACTTTATTTCAGGTATGGTTTTATTACCTCATGATATATTTGTAATAGTACATCTGTTTAATAGTTTAATCTGTATAAATAGTAAGAATAAATCACCACATTTACTTGGCACACGTAGAGCAAGTAGAATACATGACGTAACGATGACGTAGCAACTGTCATAATGAAGAATTTTCTTGCAAAATGGGAAACTCAATAAAATACAATTTTGAACATTTTAAAGTAAAGTCGCCATTGCACAACTGTACACAAACTAATGTCTTCATTAATTATACTCCGGTCATAACACAGTAATATATATCACTTTATTCATATTTCAGCAGCTCCACTTGCAAATTTCTAAAATGACAACAATTGTGATTATGTGTTTAGCAGATAATCTTAATTAAGAGTATTATTTCTCATTTGTTCTTATTATACAGACAGTGTTCATTGTTGAAGTCGACGTATACGGCTGACTGACACAAAGAGACAGCAATCTTATTTATTCATGACGTAACGATGATGTAACTATTTCGGTAAATTAACCACTTGGTACGAACACTTTTCAGCTAGAACTGCACGAAGGCGGCTTTTAACTTTAACTGGTTTTAATGCTTATTATGTTATGTAGCTCCACGTGTTTATCTCTCATTTAAAATAAGGACAGAAATTCAGCCGTTGAAACTATAGTAAACGAAAATAGTTGTTAATGTTTGTTACCGGCTGACTAAAGTTACTTTGTCTTGAAAATGAAATACATTAGAGAGATGGACGTGCAATATTATGGTTTAAACCATGGTTTAAGTTGAAACCACCTTCATGAACTTCAGCCTATGAATTAAAATCATGTACATACTGATGTGCCCTCTCAGTAGAATGCCAAATGGTGGACATGATTTGGTTATTACACAAAAATCGTTGAATTTTGTCTTCGTGTTCTTTAGTTATATTTAAAATGGTTACTGTAGATGCAAGAAAGAGCATTGGCATAACAATACTTCGACAATATGATTTGCTGATCAAACAAACATGGACCGACATTACACGTGTAAAAACAAATAGTGTATACATTACCATCAGTGTTTGTTTATACTCATCATTTCACAATTGAGTGCTTAAAACTGCACCATATTTTCATGTAAGCCGAATACCATAAATATATCTTTGATATATAATACACATGTCAGCAGCTAAGACATTCTAAGACATTTCAAGATTGAATAAAGATAGCAATTCATATTGTTCATTCAAAGTAATTGTTTGGGGAATCGGCCACTGTTCGGGCCGACAGACAATCGGCCACCCACTTTCGGACATACAAAATAGTATTTGGAAGTCGTTAATATGAGGCAATAAGCTCATAGATTCACCGAGACCAATACAAAACTCAATACAAAATTATTTCGAATTCGCTTTGATATTATACTTTCACTTAATGTTAGAATACTTTTTGTCAATAAATATTAAAGATTATCTGGGTATGTTAAGCATTTATTACCTACTTCAAGGAGCTCGTGTTGCATAGCACTGACATCTTAAAATAATCTAAGCTATTGCAGTTTTATGAATATACATGGGCCCTGGTGAGGTAAAAACGATTGAAATTAATAATTTACTTAATGATTTAATTGTTCTGTTTAAAAGCTCTTGACTTTATACAAACGTATAGTTGTCAACGAACTATTTTGACGGGTTGTTTTAGATTACAAATTAGATATTCATGATATTGGAAAACAATTATTTTCGAGAAAGAAATAATACATAGTGCTCCAATAATAACATCTCAAGAAATCAAAAACAAAACGCAATGAGCGTCCTCTATATGGCTATCGATGAACATGATCGCGGAAGTCATTCCGTGCGGGTGATTTATATCATTCCGATGGCATCACAGGATTTTATAATCATCTTCATATTCACAGAACCGTATTACCAAATATGTAAACACGGTATCTCACGAGTAATTGAAAGTGATGATTTATTGAGGGTGGAAAAAACTTGAAAGTATTACTGACAGAACTGGAGCAGATAGAAGCACGACTTGGTAAATATTTATAAACTTCGGGATATTTCTCCCGCTGTATTTCCACCAAAAAACACAAACACGGAGTAAATCAGTGGGGGCTTAATATTCAGAGGGGTATTTAACATGTTTAACAGGGAGTATTCTGTTGCTTATTGAGAGGGATATTTCAGGGAGTATTCTGTGCTAAAACTCGATGTTAAGTATTGTTTTCTTTATCCCCCCCCCCCCCTTCAAAAGTGGTACATGTCTGCATGTCCACATGCTCGGAAGCCACGTAATGCTGCGTTTATACAATGTTCCCGGCGGCCACGGCAGCCCTGTTTCAGGCCACCGTGGACAAAACGGGATGGACGTGAGACAACGCGGGGGGACGGAATGGGCAAACGTGACAGGCCGCGATTGCCGTGGATGCCGGGCTAGATTTTTGAACTGTCAACAAATTTGCCACGGCAGTCACGGTGCGGATGAGAAACCTAGTAGGCCGTATTAAAACGGGGTGAACGCAACAACACGTGACAGTACGTAATAGGCCGTAACAAAACTTGGAGGCTGTCCGTAGTGGGACGGGAAGCATGTGTATTCCTCGGCATCTCACGGTCCTTTCAAATTTTGTCACGTTCTGCCGTGTTTAGTGCGCGTTTTGTTACGTTCTGCCGCTTTTAGTGCGCGTTTTGTCACGGTTTTCACGGCTAGCTAGGGTACATGGTAGCCGTTTCGTCGCGTTCAATCACGGCGCGTCCCGGCGTGTGACGGTTTACCGGCCCGACGTGCTACGGCGCGTTGCGTTCTACTACGGTCTGACACGGCGCTCGCGGTCTGGGATATAAAAGCCGGGACCGACAGGGGAGCTTCATTGTTGTCTCATCGAAATCTCAGGATACAATTATTGCTGTTGCTTGGGAGGCCTTCTTTTTTTTATACCGTGGCCACATACGTGTTCCAAAGCTTCCCAGCGTCTACGTTTCATCTGTAGAAAGCCTTGACAGAAAGTGAAAAACGTGTCAGACCTTGATCAGAACGTGATAAACGTGAGGGACCCCATCAGAACGTGACGGGCCGGGAGGGAACGTACTGACATCCATGGTAGACCGCGGGCCGAACAGTTGTGCGCCTTGGAGCCTCCGGGACTCAGCAGCCCCTTTCCCCCACGGCCCGTCACGGATACCGTGAAAGACCGTGAGAAAACTTGGCAAGCCTAACAAAAATTGAATACAGAGGAAATTTTTTTCCAGAATCTCACGGCGCACTATACGTTTTGGGCAAACGGGGCTGCCGTGGCCGCCGGGAACATGGTGTAAACGCAGCATAAGAGCCATGAACACCTGGCACAGTGGTATGTAGTGCACACAAACTACTTACAAATAATCGGACCGCCCTCTACATCCCCACGCCTGACAAACTTTAAAGATGTGTGTAGTATTAGGCTTCAAATTTTAGACACCCCGGTAATCAGTTTTGTGTTGTTATTTTTTGGAGAGTGTAGCAAAACAGATCATATAAATGAAATGGATGTATCCAATTTATCCTACGACATGCTGTTTTTTAAAGATGATACATAAAGATAAAGTACAACATTCTGATGGCATATAGCAAAGCCAAAGGTGTTCGGACGCCAGACCATCTCTGCGCATGTCACTCCCATACTGTGTTTTGTTCTAAACAGCTTCGTCCTTCTTGTTACCTTTGATCAAGCGATCCTGGACCAAGCCTCGGGCATGCAGTCACCAGCGGTCACACCAGTGAAGTTGAACGTATGACCAGAAATCAACCTGTATCATCGACTTCTTTTAATTTCAAAACAATAATACTCATCTTTTTCTCTCTCCCTCTCTCTATGTATTTCACTCCCACGCCACTGTCATCACAGGGGTAGCCCATAAGGTTGGGTTTCCTCATCTACCATACCTCTCAACCACATCTTTGCCCCGCCCCCCCCCCCCCCCCCCCACCCCGCCCCCCCTCCCTCTTCCGCACGTGTATGTTGTCTTAAATAATAACTTTTCTCTTTTATTAAACGCATCGGAGGCCGGCCGGCCGGGCACTGGGCGCTGGGGGGTTATTGGGTTTACCTCTTCATCGCATGATCTATGCTTATGCCGCCACCCCCTCCCCCCTTCGCACTTTTATGTTGTCTTCAATAATGACTTTTCGCGTTTATTAAACGCATCGGAGGCCGGGCCCTGGGGCGGGGCCCGGGGCTGCAACACCCAGACGGGGTGAACGTCTGACAAGATTGCGACCCGAGGGTCTTCGGCCAAAAATGAAGCGTTTAATCCAAAAGGCGCTAAATGCTCCTGTTTCCAGCTTTGGAGAAAAGCGGGTTTCATTGTCCGACTTCGTACACATGTCCGAGGGAATAACAATGGAACGTTCCATATTTGATGTTGATTGTGTTATTTATTTATAAATTTAGATTTCTAGCAAGCCACGTACGTAGTTTAATCTTCTGATATCGTTAACTAAATTTTGTATGTCAAGTGGAGTTAGCGCCTTTTGGAACTAAGATTTTCCAATACAGACGGATACCGGCATTCGATGGATTATCGATGTGCATGTTATTTTCGTGCACGTATTATCTTAATGAATGTCATCGGTCACATGCAATAATAATCATGAATACCCAAACATTGTTTTTGGCCTTTTGGCAAGGGGACTTTTGATAAATTTGTTGGTGGGGGCGGTGGTTTTTATCCGAAATATAATAATAATAATAATAATAATAATGAAACACTTTTATATAGCGCATAACACATAAGCACAATTGCATGTCCCTATACGCTTTATTTTTTCGAATACTGTAACTATTTATTAATTTTGTTTTCATCTATATAGGTGCACATTACATAGACTGATAAATCGTTTGGGCCAAGCCCTTCATTTTCGTCATGAACTTGATACAGACTTAGAGTATCAGTAACATTATGCATTCACCCCCTCCAATACACCTTTGGCATTATTTCCCCATCAACAAAATATACAACATTGCAACTATAAGCTCAACCTATTAATGACAGCAGCTTTGCAGTTAAAGGACAATGAAACCCAAGCAAACTGACTTGACGAGATAAGTATGAATGATGTCTGAAAGTAAGAGCATAATCGGACAAGAAACAGGACAATTATAGCACTTTGAAGATGTCCGTTTATTTCTATGGGGAACTATATAAAATCGTTGAAATAAATGGCATTTTCAAAGAGCCATAATTTTCTTATTTCTTGACCGATTGTGCTTAAATTTCCATGGACTATTCATCTCATGTATTGTCTTATATTGCATACAATTTGTCCGGATTTCATTTTCTTTTAGTTATCTACAAAAAAGAAGCAATTGGAAATTAGTATATGTTTCGTGATCCTGGAATGACAACCAATTTTAATTTGTTTTACTAAAATATTAACATTTTCTTTCAAATACATTGTGGAGTGGGTTTGGAGTGTTATATTACTTTCGAGACAAAAATAAATATGAAAGGAATGCGTCAAATGTTAGAACACTTCTAGTTTTAATAAATTAAAATCGTATTATTTTGTATAACTTTTTAAAAACCCTGTGAAACATGTAACCTTTATAATAAAGTCCCTCGTCAGAGGAAAACAAACAAAACATTGAAGAAGGGGTATGACTCCCTTCATACATGTCATAAGTAAAATGTTTGATCCAATCAGTCATTCAACTCCAAAAGGCGTTCTGTTAGAGATACGTATGTTAACTATACTAACTAACCAATCAGTTGTTCACCTATAAAGGCGTTACCGTCCTATACCATGCCTAAGGCCAGACCAAAGTGACCGGTCTTAGGTGCAAAATACAAACACAAACTAGTGGCACACACATTGGCATGATTGGAATGGTACATGTGTCTAAACACCTTCTGTTGTCTTGCTTGGGGTGCATGTCGGACAAACGAAATGGCATGGACGTTTAACGACAATCCGAATGGCCTAGTCCCACTGCCTCACCTCTACAAGATTTTTACCAGAGTAATTCTTGCCCGCATAGAAAAGCAGCTCGAGGACAACCAACCAAGAGAGCAAGCAGGCTTCAGACCAGGCTTCCGTACTTCCGACCACCTGCATGCACTAAGCCAAATGATTGAAAAGTGTCAAAGGAATACCAGTTTGACTGTTGGTTTTTCTAAATCCCGGAATTCCATTTATGACACTCACGGTAATAACACATGGCGTAACATGCACACTTTAACCTATGTTTAACGTTAACCTACAGTGATTTGGTAACCATCAATACTATGTTAGCGACCTTTAGTAGTACGCTCCTTTTGCCGTCAGGACAAGGGGGGATTGGAAAATCGAGAAAATGTCAATTACCTCTCGCAATGCTCAAGTGCGAACGCTTTTACGGAATTCATTCAAATCGGAACATTCTGAGTAGTTTTGTCGCGGTTTTGAAGTGGGGAAATACAGATTCGGTTAGTTCTTTGAGTAATACTAACACGAACATAATGAATGAGGGTCTGAACTTTCCATAAATATCAATCAGAGGGAATAACAAATATATGCCTATCAAAGGCTAACGAACGTACTTTAGTCATACAGTGGAGGAAAGAAGATGGGGACACAAAACAATACATTGTAACATGACGTGATGATACATTCTGTTATGTATAATTTATGATAGTGATGATGGTGATGGTGACGATGGTGATGATGATGATGATGATAATGGTGATGATGTTAATGATGATGGTGATGATGATGATGATGCTGATGATGATGATGGTGGTGATGATGATGGTGGTGATGATGGTGGTGATGATGGTGGTGATGATGATGATGCTGATGATGCTGATAGTGATGATGATGATGATGATGGTGATGATGATGGTGGTGATGATGATGATGCTGATGATGATGATGGTGATGATGATGGTGGTGATGATGATGATGCTGATGGTGATGATGATGATGGTGATGGTGATGATGGTGATGATGATGATGATGATGATGAACAAAGGTAAATAGACTACTGAAGTGATGACATCAAACTATTTTGATGTAAATGTAATTATGGTTCACGAACAACTTTTCCCTTGGTTAGGGCGAATTTTAATAATGGGTCGGGGATGGTCAATTGCCATTTTGGCAAGCACTAGGTCACACATAGGGGCTTACCTGACATTGCTTAGAACCTGTTACCCATGGTAACACATAGCTGTGACATCACACTGTGGGATTATAAGGAAATGGTAACGTGTTACCAAAAATGGAATTGATCAGTTCAAGCGCCCTTGCCCCTTTCATTTGTGGCCCTCGTCATTCGTTATTAGCTCCTAACCTTACGCATACAAAAACGGACCAACCGAATCAATGAATTTCCGAGGCAAGCCTATTTGTTTTCGCCCTCGTGTGTCGATTGAATTCAGTGGAAAGCTAAGAGGGAATGGGATGAGAATAGCCCCCATCCCGTGGGAAATATTCCACCACCCATTCCCATTCCCGCTGCCCCTTCCCGGCCCTCTTCCTGACTAGAGAAACTATACGGAAATAAGCTTGGTATCATACTATGCTGCGCCCCACCTCTTCCTGTGGTAGATCTTGACCCCTATCTGCCGGTTTGTTATTGGCTACACCACCTGTTGAACTCTTACACATATTCATGCCATGGTGAGTTCCGGAGAGAGAGACACATGCCCCTCCCACAATGCCAAAAACCATTACCGAATACAAAAAGGGAACATAAGGACAAACATAAAACGTACTCCAATAAGTTCCGTGTCCCATCTCCCCCCCCCCCCCCACTCCCCCCCCCCCCCCCCCAAGCAAACATAACACACTCAAGCTATATACACCACTGCGTGCCAAAATTAATATTAGCGAACGTGAACTTCTTCGTCAACAGATCCATATTATTTTCTTTTCTCTTGCGTGACATTCATCACGGCATTTTCCTGATCATTAATGTCGGGGCAGACATGAGAATCAATGTTCGCCTCATGTCGTTCTGAGGGATGTATTTCGGCTTCTCGAGAAATGCGCTTCCCGCTTGAGATGGAGGGGGTTTGATAGGTAACATAGTACCGAGAGCTAAACGAATATAATATTCCTGCATACAGTGGGGGATTTAACAAAGACAACTGTTCAAACTTGTCCTCTAATATTATGATATTATGATAATAAATTAAAATTCAATTCAATTCAATTCAAATTCAATTCAATTCAAATTCAATTCAATATTATGATAATAAGAAGAGAGGCTTAATATTGAAAGCAGAATCAACACCGACTAAATGTGATTAGGAACCAGTCCTGTCAAAACGTTGACAACTATACATAATGAAAATGGAATAATGGAAGCATTCTTAATTAGACACAAACAAAAACAGATTACATTATTGACCGTCTATCATACGATTCCATACAGGAATTGTTTACATCTTACACCGGATGTAATTGTTAGACATAAGAAAACTGATAACACTTTATACCAACAGCGAATGATATGATATTCATGCCCAGTGCCAGAGATGAGAATTACAATTTTTATAGTATCATTAATTCGTAAAGAACTGATGGTTTGTCCGGGGGTTTGTCTTCCTTCATTGTACTGAGTTTCTTAACATAATTATCGAACGTTGATCTTTAATTGACAACTGTACAAAATACAATTTCTTACGATACTGACAAAATACACGAACATACACTGTCACTATTTGTAAGTATTTGATGATGCGACTGTCCGAACCATATGAAATGTAAACAGCGTTTTTACATGTATGTTACGGTAGAACAATATCATAATCAAATTAGTTAATTCTGCTAAAATCGTAATTGTTCTCTAAACTCTTTGTCACCTTTCCACCGAAGGACTTCTCCGTCCGTTAGTTCTTGTGTTGGGACTATCATTTCGATTGTTGTCAACCTTCTTTAGACATATCATCGCCCGGCGGTCCGCGTTGGGTGTCGGTGACGGTGTAGTGGTGTCGGGCGGCGAGTTTCGAACACCGTTCCTCACAGTCTGGTAGCCCGCGGTAGTCGCAAACCTCGAGACCTCGTTGCACTCGTGCGCGTAATCGTCGAGGGAGTCGCAACTGTGGCTGACCTGGATGATGTCGCAAAGCACCACCTTAAAAATAAGCGTGCGGAACGTCCGACGGAACTCGCGGTTGCTGAATGCGTACAGGATAGGGTTCATGGCGGAGTTGGCATGCGAGAGGATGATAGCCGGCAGGAGCACCTTGTACGGCACGGGTGTCCATAGCAACGTGATGCAGTTCATGATGTGAAGAGGTAACCAGCAAATGGCGAAGAGGAGGATGACTATGGCGAGTAGCTTAGCGGCGTTGCCTTCTTTGACGGCAAGCCGGGAGAGCTTCCTGGACATGTCGTCCTGGCTCCCAACAACCGTTCGCGATATTGCCTTGTACTGTATGCGCACCACTTCAAATATCTTGATGTAGACGAACAACATCATGACGAGCGGCGGAAGGACAAAACCAAAGAAATTGAAGTACACCATGTACTTAAGGTCGATGTGGTCGACGAAGATGCAGTACCCGTGTTCGGGGACGCCCATATTCCATCCGAACAGCGGCGTGAGTCCGATAATGAACGCAAGCACCCAGGTCGCCAGGAGAATCATGAGAGCACAGCGCGACGTCGCCATACGTCGGTACTTCAAGGGGCGCGTCACCGCGAAGAAGCGATCCAACGCGACGGCGAGCAATCCGAAGATCGAACTCTGCGTCAGCGCGACCACGAACGAGTTTGTAAAGAGGCACGCGTAGAAGTTGTCCTTGGGCAGGCCCGCGTTGGTCGCGAGTGCGAAGGGGATCGCGAACATGCCGACCATCAGATCCGCGATGGCGAGCGACACGATGTAGTAGTTGGTAACGGAGCGCAGCCGCCGGTTGTAGTACACCGCCCAGATGACCAGGAAGTTACCGAATGTCGCCGCGATGGCGATTGGGATCTCGGTTACGAGTCCGGCGATGATGTACGGAGGCGCGGGTTTGAAGTTCATGTTGCCACCCGTTGACGTGTTCATTGCGGACACCGTCGAGGACTTGTAGCCACCCGAATCGTCGGTCGACTCGTTTATAATCGAAGACATTGCGGCAAAACCAGACATTTCCAATAATTTCCAAAATTGTTGTTGAATTGACGAATGTATAATTATTGCACTATCGCAGTATTCAAGCTATATTGCACAATTTCCATCCTTAATGAGAATTTTAACAAAGCGTTTCCTCATTCGGAAATTCACTCTACCAAGCGAAATTTACCAGAACGCTACCTAATGCTTCAATAACTCGGGCTGTCGTATTGTATAAAATGATGCCTAATAATCTCGAAAGAATATTATTTACTTATCAACCATACGTCATCATCGGGTAGAAGTGTTATTATTAAATTGTTGAAGTTAAGGAACCGCATCCATGTTGCTCGATTAAACAATAATGGCAATGCCATCCGTATCTATTCAAAACCATTACCCGTATCCACATGTGGTTACTTGAACTGTTTAGGGCGTTCCCTTTGCGCAGGCTTTATTGACAATTTGGATCACTCCAAATATTTTCAGCTAGTCTCCTCAACATACCTACGCTGCAATTGTCAATGCTCTTTCCATGTCGAGATTGATAGGTTTGTGGTTTTGTTCCGATTATTTCCAGCACGTCACCATTTTCACGCATTCCATCTAAAATATGTCAAACTTCCAACGCGTTCGATCCACTTCTGTTCGTTCAGCGGTCGGAATTCTATAATTTTTGACTAGTCGTTTATTTACCCATAATCTGAAGGCGTAGAAAGAAATTCCCTGAAATAGCTACCGATGTAGATTTTGTTTACTTTTCGCATTCACCATACTAAGTTTAGAACGATCTGTTTACTGTGTCAACGTTGGATGAATGGTGTATGTATATTGCCAATGTAGATGTTGTCGTATTACCGCGTATCATATGAAACACATCATGCCGACAGCCGACTGCAGTAACATGGACAAAGTCGAACGCTAGGATTGGTTCATTCAAATGGCGATACTATGACGTCATCGAATACCTTCCTCATATTCTCCAGGGTAGATTCATTGCAGATTTCTGTGAATGGTAAATAAAGAAGAAAGAAAAGTAGAAAAACAGGTTATTACAAGTTGTGTCTGTTCTGTTACCGTATTACAGGATAGTAAAGGATGGATGTTAATAGAAATAATACGTAGGTGAGAGCAAATCTTACTTCCACAATACAAAGTATGATTATTTTATCCACTAGATGTTGTTCTGAGTATATGTTCAGCCTGTTGTAGCAATATATTACATAATTTGAAAGTAAAACCATATTTATAATGAATAATAATCAGTTATTGTATATAGCGCGTTTCAAATCCATTATTGATGAATGCACTATCTACAACAATAAAAGCAAACTCTTCAAATGTTTTTGTTTTTGTTTAATACTTCTACTGAAGGAGATAATTCCTTACTTCTGGCTGGCAAACTACGCCAAACAGTACGGTCAGCAAAATTAAACATACTCCCATACATTTTTCTTTTTTTTGGAGCCATCAATGCAAAATTAGTATCAACTGTTGAACGAAATTGTATGTTTGCTTGTTTGCAAATACCACGGTACTAGGAATTATGTTTCATGTATAACATGAATTGAAGAACGTATGGATATGTTTTAACCATACGTATATAATAGCATGATCTATTACCAAAACAGAGTACGAGACATATATTTATATTGATGACCTTGTGGTGTCAATTAACTTACTGGTATAAGTATTGTACCATAAATCCATTGTAAGTTTATTGAATTACTTCACTAGACCCGTTCACGTTACGGGTAATGTTTGTTATTTTTTATTTATACCAATTGTTGATTATACTTGCATAGGAATTCAAAAATAAACTAGATGTCTTGCTTATTTACGACAGCTACTGATGTACTTTCGTGGGTTATCTGGCTGCTACCTCTATATCATATTGATACCCAATTTCATGAAGTCACACAAGTTAAGTTTTCTTGTTAAAGGTATCAAGTAGCTCTGTTGACATGTGCAAACAATGATAAATGTTGATACATTGTTGTGATCTGATGTGTCCACTGACATGACTGAGTAAGAATTTCACATTAAAGGGATCTAGTAAACTTTGTTCACATGTGCAACAAGTAATAAATGGTTGATAAAATGTGTATTGTAGTAATCTGATGTGTCCACTGAGTATAATGTATGAAAATTTCACATTAAATGAATATTAAGTATTGCCAAGTAATGAGCGAAAATGCAAAGTGATATTCGCTAACTCATTGCACTGACTTGGACACAGTCTAACATTTCCAGTGGATAATTAAAAATCAGAACACTTAAATATCTATTTAACGAAAGGGAATTTCGAAAAACCGAACATTATTCCTTTTCTTATATTGATAATACTGATACAACAATGTATCAAAGAACCACTAGAATTCTGAGTAACTGTTGTGGTTTGGACAATGTTACTGGATCCCTTTAAGACGCAGATATACTGCTAGCTTTAAATCATCTAACATTCTCAATAATCACCATGCACATCAAACAAGAGGTTACTAAGTATTCGTTGTGTTATCATGAATGAATGAAGGGAAACAAATTATCGAACTAACTTTAAATACAAACAGGCATAGGCGTACCGGGGGGGGGGGGGGGGGGGGGGGGTCAACCCCCCCCCCCCCCCCTTGACGAAACAAATGACTGTGTTGGGGCCAAAGGGCGGTGATCAAACCCCCTCTCCCCCCCCCCCCCCCTCCCCTTTACCACTTTTAACGGGTCTCGAGTTCACTTTTTAGCGGTCTCGACCATCATAACCAATGGTCTCGGCCCCCGGGGACACAACTTAACAAGACAGTGGTCTCGGTCTCGTCCTCAAAAATTGTTGGCGACGGACACCCCCTCCCCCGCCCCCTTTACTCGATTCTCAAACAGTGGTCTCGGTCTCGGCCTCGGATATGTTGGCCGACGAAATAACACCCCCTTGAAAAAAAATCCTGGGTAAGCTAGTGCAAACAGGCATCCCAAAATAGGTCAAAACACGATGACGAATGTAATCATTCGTATGTTAACAGCAGTTGTATTCCTTCCAGTATTGGTAAATATAAACAGTGAATTAATACATGATTAACATCCCTATCATGACTGTTATGTAAGTTTACAAGTCGTTGCGATAACACAAATGTGATAGGGGATGATAAGAAACAATGGCGATTCAATGGTTCAAGTTTCGGTTGATTCAAACTACGTATGCACATCCCTTTACCATGTTTACAGGTGCACATAATGAGTGGCGTAGCATGGTCGGACTGATTGGGGAGGGCACACAAATTCTTGGGGGTACCCGTCCTTAGGCGCTACGACACTGCACATACTAATATTTTAATATATAATTAGTTTTAGTGTTGCACCCGTGTAAATATGTGTTTTTTTATCGAACCATGAACCTACTCATGATTGAACGATTTAAAGAGATAGTTGAGTTCTGGTAGAGAGAGTACAGTTTTAGTCAAACTGAATTTTAGTAACCAAAGCCTGCACCATTACATTACAAACTAATAATTATAACTCCACCATGCTCAAAAGGAATACAAAAATTACAAACGACTAAGTAAAAAGCCTGTTATCATTCAAAAAGAGCTGTTTAAACTAAAGTGGGCGCTTTCAAAAAATGCATTTGTTTAAACCATTTTAAATAAAATATTGTGCATGTGATGTTTTGTTGAAATAGTGATTAGATAGAGAAATAATCAACAACTATTTAAAAACCTCTTTTGTAAATTTGGGAAAAGAGGAAGTATTACAAAAAAAAAATTCACGGCTGGTTTAAAATTATCGCATACTTGTGGGCCCCACATTTATTACAAATGGTTATGTTTATGGATATTTCAGCCGTTTCTGAACCGATTTTGATCAAATAAAGTTTATTCTGCCATTAAACATGTATGCTCTTTCACATTTGACAATCAGTTTTTCATTATCTCACAAACAATTATTTTGTGTAGCGCCCTCTCTACCAAAACTCACCTATCCCTTTAAAAGTCGGGGAATATCTTGACCGAATGAACCAAAATCATATGGTACGTTAACCTCAGTGTGCCTTGTTGTCGTCCTCTTCCAAATAAAGAAAGGGAAGTATTTTCGAATTGTGTATAGGTTTGTATACGTTTATATAAAACTTTGCTTGTTATAACGCTAATATTTGGTGTCACTAGGTGGAAAAGTTCGGTCAACCTCAACTTGTTATTATTAGATGACTTATTTACCCCCCCCCCCCCCTCCCACACATCCCACACAATTCTAAAAGCGTCCCGCCGTCTTTGTCTGCATGCAAGGGAGCTATTTCTATTTGATGACAGAAAGTCTACAGTATGCCTTATTGATATTAATATATTATGTTTGACCTAGAGATTTGAAGAAATTGTACATGTGTCCTGAATTTTCATGAGAAGTACATCAAATGAGACTCGCAGAAGCTTACTTCATGTGCATTTGCTACACTATGAATTATGTGACAGTATCGAGCAATACGAACGTATGTATACACATATGAGTATATTGATGTACAATTTCACCCATTGACTACGAGATATTGTAATCTCCATAGACTTAATACGTATTATTAATATTCCAGCAGCGAATGGGCTAAATTGTATGATTTACATCACTGAGGTATTCCCTTAATAATAATAATAATATTTGCGATTTATATAGCGCCTAATATGATTGCTAATCATCTCTAAGCGCTTTACAGTATTATTACCCCGGTCATCGGACACACACTCACAATCATTCCGCACATGACGTGCACTCTCTGCTCCCTTGGGAGCAATGCATTCTGGCAGCCATATGGCGCACTTGACGGTATACAAGTACAATTGCATACACGTCCCACTCCTACCGGGTCCCCATTTATACACCTGGGTAGAGAGCAGCAATGTGGATTAATTGTCTTGCTGAAGGACAAACGCAGTGAGCAGGGTTCATTGAATTGCTAAAGTATTAACCCATTCACCATTGCTTACACAAACTGTCCTGAAATTATGTCATAAAATAAATGTTATTTAATATGTCTTGAAGCGTTCATGAAACATGTTTTTACATAAGCTTCCGTTCAATTTACACCAGGCATTGTACGAACTCATTATTTATCTTGATATCATACATGCTTGCTATGTGAATGACATTATATATTAGCTAACACAATCATGTACATATTAATGGTTATTATAGTGAGTGGGTTAAAGTATTGTTGCCATTCGCTTCATAATGAATGCCAAGTGAACATTCGTTTCCATTAGATACGCTGTCATGAAGCACTTACGTGCGATAGGGTTTGTAAAATGAATGTTATCATGGAGTAATGGTTTTAGTTTCTGCATGAATGTCAATTTATACTGCGATCTAATGGATTTTTCTGTCACTAATAGCAGCGAAACATTGTGTAATGCTAAGAGCGGTATCAAGATATATAGGATCTATCTATAAATTCCTCCCCCCCCTTTCCTGCCCTAGAAATACAGCATTAATGGCGGTGCACCGATCAAAAGGGCGAACGGTGATATATTCAGTATGATAACGATTTTTATTTTCCTCTTTAAGTTATTTATAACCATGGATGTAATGTTGTGATTGAGTCATTAATGTGCCAAATTACTCGCCTAAAATCAGTAAACCAAATTGTGAGCTCATGTAAATGTCGGTATGATATTACATCTAAGTTTATCTTGCTGTGAATGCCTCAAGGCAAGAGAATGATTGTTATGATCGCAAGCCAACATTGTATGAATTAATAAATATAAACTCTACAATAATGGTCTGTATAATATAAACGTGCGTGTAAGGACAAGGAGGTATAGCATTAGGTTTACCAACATTGTGACATCAATCATCGATGCATCGATTCACTGGTGTAACTCAAAAGATACTCAATATTGATTGGTCTAAAGTCAAATTAGGTTTGGTACGAATCGTACTGATCAAGTGTCATAATTGTGTGCAACGGGACCCTGGACATTACTTGCATCGATGACCCACCATGCCGCAATAACGTGTTGATCGTTATGTTTAAAGGGGACCACCAAGTAAATAAGAACACCGGCTCATATGTTTATGTACTGTTGTTTGATATCAAACATATGTCCAACACTTTGCGAAAGGTTGTGTAATTCATAAACAATGCAATTAATCACCAAAACGTACGGAACCAACATGGATTTTGGTTCCGTAAGTGCCTAGCGTTTGCGAGTGCGCCAATAAAATGCACGCGTACGTTCGGAGCCAATGAACCGCGGAAGACGCATTTATGCGGGAAACGCGTGTACGTCCTAGCTTATAGACTAGTCTTCTTCTGCAGACCCATTAACACATACTTTAATATGGTGATAAGTTTTCAAATGATATAATTGGCCTGGAAATATATTTATCTGACCTTGTTGGTGGAATTTACTACTGCAAACAATATTACCTTTTATTTTATTAACTTTGGATGTTGGTTTCCTTTAAAGTCAAGTATTTGGTACTAAAATAATACATTGAATAATGTTATATGTTGTAGAACTTTTTTCAAACAATATCCTCCATACACGGATTGTCATGCCCAATTAATTTCAGGATGACACTTTCAAGTTCACGGACGTGGTTTAGACAAGAACATTACGCAAACTCTTGAACTCGTATATAAAGTAACCCTTTCGGGACCAGTCTTTAAAAATACTAGGGCTGATGTCTATGGAGGATGCATCTTATACCCAAACCAATAGTCATTAATAAATATGTTAATTCTAATTCTGCAGTTTTTCATCATGAACGTGTTAATTCAAAATATGAGATGTGTAACGCTATACAGTTAAAGGGGTAGTACATTTTTGGTAAGGCTGAACTTTTATTAGTACCTAAAACCAGCATAATAACATTACAAACTAATATTTATAAACTCCACCATGCTCGAAAGGTATAATAACTTTAAAAAGACTAAGTAAAAAGCCTGTTATAATTCAAAATAGCCATTAAAACACAAGAGGGCGTTCTCTAAAAGAGCATTAGTTTCAACCATTTTTCATACAAAATTATGCATGTGATGTTTTTTTTAATAATTATTAAATGGAGAGATCATCAACAACTATTTAAAAACCTCCTTAATAACAATTTTGTTTAAAGTGTAAGCATTTAAAAAACAAAATTTTTAAACCATCGAATAAATCTGGGGCCCAGATTTATTCCGATCGGATATAGTTATTGATATTTCAGCTGTTCCTGAACCGATTTTGATCCAATAAAGTTTATTCTGCCATTAAAATTGTATGCTCTTTCAAATTTGACACTCAGTTTTTAATAATCTCACAGAAAAATTATTTCGTGCAGCGCCCTCTATACCAAAACTAACCTTACTACCTCTTTAACGTTGACAAGGGGATTAGTTAGATGCAACTCGGCACGTTTGCACGTCTTATACCAATTACATGAATTAGGTGAACACTGTTATCATGTTTATCCTGCAGCTAGAATTGCATGTATGTATCGTTTTCCGACTTGTGCAGACAGATATAGCAAAACCACCCTCGCAACAATACAAAATGTCCTAGTTCGTATAATATACAAAGAAATCAATTACATTTACTTTTTTGACATTTGAAAAGTTCACGTAGACAAGATGATAGCACACATGCAGACGCACAAACCTTTACATAACTAGGCCTATATATTATGAAGAGCTTAATTCCAAAAGGCGCTATATCCACTTGTTTCACTTTGGAGAAAAGTAGGTTTCTTTGTCAAACTTGGCACACATGCCTATAAGAATATGAAAATGGTACTTTCCATATTTTTATTTTTATTGAGTAACTTGTCCTAAAATTTAGATTTCTAGAAAGCTACGTAGCTTATTAGTGTATTGATATAGTCGTTAACTAAGTTTGTTATGGAAAGTGGATTTAGCGCCTTTTAGAACTTGGCTCTTCTATATATTTTGTTTCTGCATCAGCAGTAATGTTCTCCAATCATCTTGATATTCCAGCGTATATTATTCTAACTAAGGTTTTAAGACTGTCTTGCCTTCGCAATGATTAATATCCAGAAAGTAAAGTACATCTAAATCTTCGATGACATTTTGATCTGAAGTTCACGTAGACAAACCGATTACATAATATAAACATAGATCTATATCAACCCTCGTCGTCCATATTCCATACGTGATTCACGAGTATCTTGTATTCGGTATTAAAGGTTATTTTATATTCTGTTTATTGTCCTTTGGGCCTTACTAACTGATCAGCTGATGATTCGAAATCTTCGTCAGAGCACAATGATTGCACGCAAAATCATGACATTTGATGCATGGATTATTTGTAAAAGTTCACCACTGCTCACGTAGACAAGAGGCACGATAGGATCATACGCGGATTGATAACATTTTATTCTAAAATACCATTTCAAAGTTCACTTTGGCAAACGGATCATGTACGTTGCTTCAACAACCTTCACATTCTAGAAGTTCCCCTTTGTTCTGTTGGTCAGGTTTTCTAATCAATCTTTGTATTGCTATTTAAATAAATTCATCTAGAGTCATGTACATTGCACCGAAGATAAAAGTATTTAAATTCACGTACACACGATGATCATACTTTAGAGTTAGATTGCTTAAGTCTGGAAGCAGCATCATTAACCTGCACATTCTAGAAGGAAACTTTGATCCTGCGTGCCGTAGTTCCCCGGTCTGTTTATTTTACTTCGGCAATTGCTGACCGATGATTCGAAATCATCATCGGAACAGAATTTGCTTTACGAAAGATCATAACATTTAATGCTTGTATTATTTTGTCAGAGTTCACGTAGTCAACAGGTACATGTATTCATGGCTTCAGCACACTTCACGTTAGGAGAGGTGCACCTTTATCCAGTGGGTAAGGTTCTCAATCGTTGTATTGTTCTTTGGCTCTTGCCGACGAATGGTAGGAAATCATTTAGAGTCTTAAATATTACACCCGAAGATGACGGTATTTAATTTATCCATATACGCGATGATATCATCTGGAAGAAGATTTAACCTTCACTTTCTGACATTCATGTCACCTTATTTCACCGATGTGTCTGTTTATTTTCCTTCGGCTATTGCTGACTGGTGATTCGAAATCATCGTCAGAGCAGGATTTGGTGTGCGGATTAATATCATGACATTTCATGCTTGGATAATATTGTAAAGTTCACGCATAGCCAATAGGAACGTTCGTGGGTTAATCACATTTTGATTCTTAGATAATAATTTAAAGTTCACATACCTAACATGATCATACGTAGATTCATAGCCCTTTATATAAATCCTATATACACATAGGATAGACTTTTGTACTGTATGTTAGTTTCTCAAATCAATCTTAGTATTGTTCGATGACGTTTGCCGACCAATGATTATAAATTATTTTCGGAGCAAGTAAAAAAACAGAATCATCCAGAGTCACGCGTATTCTTTTCATGTTGAGGATGATATTATTAACATTCATGTGTATCCGATGACAGGGGTAATAATACTAATGCGCCGCGAGCGTCCAAAGACGAAACGTGCGCAATATAAAATGGCACCAGCAGTATTATTATTCAATCGCAGACCAGATCGACGTAAACCAGACGAGGTAGCGAACAAAATCTTCATCAGAAAAAGAATGTCTGGGACACTGTATTAACAAAAAGTTGCTATCAATCTCAAAGTTGTGATTAACGCAAACAAATCTGATTGAATCATTTGCGCGTATTTTCTGACATGCGTGTCGAATCGCAGCGTTCGCGATTGAACGCAACTTATAATGCAAGAGACCCCCTGGATTTACAATGCTTAATATGATTTTAGAATGTTTCAAATCATAACAGACTTTTACCTCGCATACAAACCAGCGTTTATTTCGATTAAATAATAATAAAGACAGCACAAATTGAATCTACATTGAACAAAGTGTATTGCTCTTGAACTTATCATCATGATCATTAGCATTTTGAAAGCGTCTGGTTTTACTAAAAGTACGACTAAAAGCTTTCATATAGGTCGACTGATTTGTGATTTTTCAATTAATTGTTGATGCCTTGCTGTATTTTGGGGATGATAAAAAGACTGCATGAGTCATGGACAAATCTGAAAGAGAGGGGTGGGCGACTGTCAAAAAGGAGATAGCCTAGGTATATTATTTTAGACATTAACGATACATAACGAAAGTTTTGCGTTTATGAGCGTACATGCATGTGTAATGTATGAAACATGATCGGATGTGTGGTAAAAGGGTTAAACATAATTGTAAATTGATATTAACGTCAATGCCTTTGGAAACCAAGCCTACAATGAATTCATCCTACGGGAATGTCTGGGCGGAAGGATTTTCAAGGGACAGTACAGTTCTACTTTAGAATGCGCTTCAGGTATAGGAATAAAGTCAATAAAACCTTAATGTAGGAATTGCAAAAAGTCCGTTTTTGTATAACATAACAGCAACTGTGTACTATTATCCGTCCGTAAACCGATGGTACATAATCATGAAAATATTAATTCGCATAAAATTCGCGGACATTTACCTTTATTCACGATAACAACGAAATATAAATCAATATCAAACCTATACATTTACCCCCATAGCATCTCGGTCTTGAAACGCCCGATCGCCGCAAAAATTTGCACGCACATCAAGTAAAGTGTTTCGAATTCTATGGTAATTTCAATTTTTTTTTATTTTACGCATTTGCATATATGGTAATTTATGCAGATAAGGTCATAGCATTCTCATTTTGCCCATAAATCATACATTTTGTATGATAAACAATTTTTAACTAAAAAACATTATATTCTTTTGGTCATTTTAAAATAATTATACAACACCAAAAATTGGAAGAGCAGGTTATTCATTATGTTTTATATTGTTTTAATAAGTACTTCTTTGTTTTTTACTAATTGTTTTTATCTTATTTTTTATTTCTTACGATTTTGACCCCCAAAACAAACAACTAAATGAAAACAAGTCTAAATAACTAATGTTTAATCTTTTTAAGAAAAATGTGTAAATCCATATGTTTTGTACACTAAATTGAGCAATTTTCGGGCTGACATGCAACGAAGATGCGCAAGAGTCGAAAAAAAAAGTCACAAAGCGGCGGGGCGTCATCTTTACGAGTGCCTGAGCAATAGGAAAAAATCGCGGAGGGGGATGGGGGAATAATCGCCTGCCCTGTTTAGGCCTGTTTAGGCCTGTTTAGGGTGAATTCAAACTGCTCTGCATTGTCAGTTATTTTGTAATAATTATAACTGATTATAATTGAATATGATGTAAATTTTAAAAATGTTGTATATACACTACTCACAACAAGTAAGTACCCCCTAGCATTTTGTCATATATCTCAAAAAGTATTTCACCGATTTTTATCATTCAAACGGTAATGGATGCGCAATTTTATTACGCATACTGTGAGTGGTGAATGGTTGCCATAGCATTACGTTTTCATCATTAAAAAATTAATTTTCTAAAACAAAGTACCAAAAAAAAAGTTGCACTTTCAGTTTTATTTGGCATACAGCATGTCCCAGAATTAATTACAACGGGAATTTCTGCAACGATAACTTTAAAGATAGTAGATCAATCGGAATGATATTTCAGGGTATGAAACTATAACTTATTACCTACATCCTGCAGAAAACCCTATTCGATTTGCTTCGGTGGTCATGGAGAATGAGGATCTTTTGCCAATCATGTCAGATGTCCCTTCCCTGCAGGTTTTGTAAGGAGACGTGTTGTCCATTGACAACGGGACTTTCTGCAACGATAACTTTAAAGTAGTAGATCAATCAGAATAATATTTCAGGGTATGAAACTATAACTTATTACCTACATCTTGCAGAAAACCCTATTCGATTTGCTCCAGTGGTCATGGAGAATGAGGATCTTTTGTTAATCATGTCATGTGTCCATTTTCGTTCATAACGCGTGTGCTCACTAAAGTCCATGTGGGTACATTTTGTACTGGTTCCACTGTGAACAATGCAGCAGTAGTACTGAGTTACATAACAGATTAGTGAATTAGGCCACTCCAATAAAGATGAAAACAGGACATGACTTCAGCCATTCGAATCCCCAGCAACTTCATATTGAAAGGCCTATTGTTTTAGAAAAATGCATGCTTTTGCCACTAAGAACAATGCAGCAGTAGTAGTGGATTGCATAATATGGATTGCTTTAATAAAGATGTTTACTCGTACACAAAATGTACCCACTATGCCCAATAAAACTGAAAGTGCAACTTCTTTTTTAGTACTTTGTTTTAGAAAATTCTTTTTTGATGATGAAAACGTAACGCTGTGGCAACCATTTACCACTCACATTGTGCGTAATAAAATTTCGCATCCATTACCGTTTGAATGATAAAGGTCGGTGAAATACTTTTTGAGATATATGACAAAATGCTAGGGGGGTACTTACTTGTTGTGAGTAGTGTATATGTTAATATGAACAATATTATTTGTTGTATACGTAATATACTGATTACTTTATATTGTTTGTACGCAATGAATGAAGACAATACATATCATTGAAAACAAAAAAACAAAAATGCGTCCTGCAATGAGCCGTTAAGACTCACGAATGTCTTCTCTCTCAGCATGTTAGAATGATAACTGGTATTTCCGATGATAACAATTCAGGTTCACCAGAACTATTCCATCCCTTTATGACGGTTAAGAAGGGTTTGTGATATAGGTCACCGTGGTGAAATAGATATTAACCTACAGTCGCCAGCTAGTGGTAGAAAAGTCTCATCTGTTGGTTGACAAAATATAAAACTGATCCGACATTGTCCGAATCCAAACATACCAGCCTATCATCGGATCGGGTACGACATTTTGAGAAGACGCCACTGTTTCGTTTATCCCAGTGCATCTTAATCTCCACTTTGTTTATTTTAATAACATGTAACATTTTGGTTTCATGCTTTTGTATAAATGGGTATCGGGCATGTTTAGCTTTATTCTTCAGTACTCCATGTGTCATCGAAGATTTTAGTCTCTCCAGAAGGGATTGAGGGGTGGTGACAAGTTGTAGTGTCTAAAGCCCTCCACACACAGAGCCCACTCGACCGGATCCGACTGGTTTCAGTCGGTTCAGCTCATGTATACGTTGCCTCCGGACTCCTGTTTTGCCGGTCAAGAGCGCCAGTCGGAGATCATTCGAGGCCGATTCAACATGTTGAATCGGCTACGACTGAGCGAAACCGACTCTAGCCTGACTGAAAACCAGTCTGATCGGGTCGAGTCGGTTCTGTGTGCGGATGGCTTAAGGACTGGACCATGTGGAGTTTTGCAACATTTCTCATGCCTCTTGCAAAGCTGACATTACCTTTCCATCCGTTGTAGATGAATAGTAGGGTACACTTACCTAAATGACTGGGTCATGTAGATTCTTACAAACGTTTCCACTTAGAGGATTAAAGCTAATGTGGAGTATTTGCAGAATCATTTCATTCAAACAAAAATAGCCTGAGCAATCTTATTATTGCATAGCATCGTTGTTATCAAACAGCAAATCATTAATCATTCAGCGAAGTATAATCAATGATATGAAGGAATAGAAAGGAGAATATTATCATAAATGAAATAACAATAAATTTACAACCAACAAAGTCATTGTGAAAAGTTAAAACTAACTTTGGAATACATTAAGCGAATAAGAATTACTTGAGAACAGTTAAATACATTTGTATTTATCAAAGGAATTTATTTATCTATTCATGTATTTATATATTTATTTTGTTATTCATTTTATTATTTATTTATTTATTTATGTATTATGTCAATATTACAATTACCAGGGTAGTATATCATTTATCTTTATTTAACTGCTTCCTACAAAGGATCCCTGGGTAAATACATACATAAATGTCCAGCAGTAATAGACAAAGAGTCGTCATTGGTATAATAAACGGTCGATTACATCTTTTAATGGCTCGTATTATTGCTCAAATGATAATCATAAAAGTCATAACGAGGCCAAAGGAGGTCACGTAATATGTGTGTCAACAATTTTATTGCGATGTCGTGCGTGCAATATTTTTTCTCTAAAAATCCTTTCAAAAAGAGGTCTACATCACTGATGTAGATCTGTTAGTGATACATTTTCTACATTCCCTGAACACACAAAATGTCCACTACGTCAATGTATTCGAAGACTAAACAGTTCAGACTAAATTATGTTCTGACATATGAGATAATGGTCAACCAATTTATAATTATATCTGACTTGGATAACTTATCAACATAATTATCACTTCGAAAAGCCACATTTTTAATCAAGCTCAGATGCTAAAATGAAAAGATGTGATATACATTTGTACATATAAAGCTAAGTCATATAAGATAACAGATGGGACTTTTTATCTTCCCTCAATAGCATTCAAATCCCCCGGAGAGGACCATGATGTTACATCCACCACTAGTTAACATCTGTATAATGTTCCATAAATATTCTGTTTACAATCTATAAACCGTTTCTAAACATAATATTGGAGATAATAATTGGAGAGGCGTTTAGTTGTCTTAGAACTCACAAACAACAAAAAATGTATATTTTAGGGAAAATGGACAACCCTATTTTCTATGTAAAATTATGTTCATACATGATTATTCGTTTTCGCTTTCACCATCCAGCACAAAGTAAACTATCAATCGATTAAACATTTCACATATTGGATATAAATTATTGCTATAGCTTCTGCAAAATGAATTTTTAAATCCTGAAAACACCTTTAAATAAAGGGTAAACGACCCTCTTGTCCTTTTCGCAAGCACAGGACACATGCTTTTATACATGTATAAGTATGTTATTAGAGCGTATTTTCACCCGGACGAAAACAAGGTGAATCAACTATACAATACTAACATGACTAGCTTTAATAGCCTTTCGTCTCTAGCTCGCAGCGCTCCGCTCATCCCGTGGTTAACCCAGTCAGGAACAATTACTAGAAAGGGCGCTAAGTTATTACGCACTTTTTACGCCCGCGGCGCTAAAAGGTTTAATCCGATTTTCATGGAGGAAGTGCAAACATTCGGAGGTGTTAATGTTATGTCGCGGCCTCTGGCACACTTATTCAGGTAGGGTTATAAGGTTTCTGAAGTCAGTTAGCCGCAACATAATGCGATTTAATGTCTGTGATTCAGGTTGGCATTATTTTGGTTTTTGTATCGTCGGTTGTCCTATACAGTAACTCCAGGAGCGTGGATAGAAAATGCATACTAGCCTGGTAGTCATCATTAGTTTTCTGACTGAATTCATGACGTGATTGTCCCATTAGCTAGTCTTCCACCATCGTGGTGATCAATTTTATCATTTTTGTTTCCGTATCGACCACATTCTTATCAGTTTTATTACTGCTGTCAACAATCCTAATCCTGTAATCCTCTGCTGAGACATTAGCGCCCAGGGGCTAGAGATAAGAAGTGCCAACCCTGATAAAATATACTGGATGCAAGCATGAGCTCAAAAATCACTACCGCTCCTCAGCCCTCCAGGAGCGGTATTCAGCTAGCTATAGAATTACCTAATGTATTATCGCTAATACTATTTTTGTGAGTCATCTGGATTAGTAATTACCATAATCAAATAATTAGCATAATCATATAATCATAACACTCAGGAATAAAGCTATTCTGAATGGCTATACAACAATATACTAACGTAATACTATCGAGTAAAGTAAAGAGTGTTCAGTTTATTGTTCCCATGGTCCTAGCCAGATTCGAACCACAACTATAATAGCTTATTCAGATGTCAACTCATCCGCCCACTCATCACATTACTGTGCATATCTGCCGTTAGACTACTTTAATAGCAAGTCGATCATGCACGACAGCGGGTCATAAACTCCACCGCACATTATAGACGATCTGATCCGATCCGACGAACGATTAAGGATCTTAATTATTCTACAAGCTTTGAATACTAAAGTTTTGTTTTAGTTCAGATGCGTAGTAATTGTCTGTCGGTGGGCGTAAGTTTCTCTCCTTTGGTTCTTATTCAACCATTACAAAAACGCCCATTCTAACGTTAGGTCAATACAAGGCCTGAATTGTCGATACAAGCAGCATCTCAGAAAGGCAATACAACATAAACATGATGCAGCACTGAACATGCTGAAGTGGCCATCGACTTGCACTGTGACCACTTCCCAGTCATCATCGTCCACTGCTCGGAGACATAACGGGACCTTGAAGAAGGTATTGTTCCTCTCTTCAAACTGACGACTCGGGCAACATGAGAATAATGGGCCAACGGATTTGGCGATCTAACGGAGTAAGTGAGCTGATCCAGGGTAGATGTGAATATACACACGTGATCAGGTTTCGATCTCGTTCACATACCTTCTGTTTTTCTTTGACATTTATACATACAGTAGTACTGAAAGAAGTTTGCCTGAGCGAGTAATTCGAAACATTCTTTCTACTCCTTGAACGTGGGTAAAGTTGTATAAAGAACTGGGTTTAGTGGATTTTTTCAATTCAAGTTTTTGCACACATGAAATTAATCTCATCTGGAGTTATTGCAGAATCACTTCATTGAGACATAAATTGCCTTAAAACTGTTTATAAATATATTTCCATAGCAATGTTGTAGCAAACAGTAGAACATTCTTAAAACATCAGATATCATAATTTAACAAATAAACAGCTTCACAAAGTCATTGTGAACAGGTGAAGCTACAAACTTAAATTCAAAATTTAAGTAGCCATCGACTTGTATACACGGTTATGCACTATGGTATTGTTTCCCCATCACCCACATATCGAAGACATGACAGTACCCTATTTGAGAGGGTATTGTTCCTATCTCCGAACTGACGACTTGGGTAACATGAGAATAATGGGTTATCGGATTTGGCGATGTGAGCTGATGTGAGCTGATCCAGGGTAGATGTGAATATACACACGTGATCAGGTTTCGATCTCGTTGACATACCTTCTGTTTAGAAGTTTGCCTGAGCGAGTAATTCGAACATCGGACAATTCTTAAAACATCAGATCTCATAATAAGTAAACAAATAAACAGCTTCACAAAGTCATTGCGAACAGTTGAAGCAATTACTGTATCTTAATTACAAAATGTAAGTAGCCATTGTATACATTATTATGCAATATGATATTGTTTCCCCATCACCCGCAGATCGAAGACATGACAGTACCCTATTTGAGAGGGTATTGTTCCTATCTTCGAACTGACGACTCGGGCAACATGAGAATAATGGGTCATCGGATTTGGCGATCTAACGGATTAAGTGAGCTGATCAAGAGTAGATGTGAATACACACAAGATCGTGTTTCGATTTCTTTGGCATACCTTTTTGATCTTCGACATACACAGTTCTGATAAAAGTTTGCCCGAGAGAGATTGTTGCATCATACTAAAGGTAGCTTGGATTCGTAAGTCAGACGCGCGGTACCATCTTGCGAACGCCTAGCACACGGTGCGTAATACACCGTGGATCAGTATGTTATGCAGTGCGAACAAACTGGCCTATAGTTCAAAATGGCGGACCGCGGTGTATCCCAACCCACGGCAATCTTTCAACCTTAGTTTATAGCATCACTGTCAAATGCATTATACAACATAACTTCAAAGTCTATTTATGATACTCTAGATGAATAACGTCATCGTGTCTAACGACATAATCTTGAGTAGATCCGTGATATGCGCAAAAGATCGGATTTGTCTATGACATGCAAGTTTCTTAGTTCTGGCATGAACGAGACTCGAATAATCATCTCAATTAATACCACAGTAGGACGGTTTTAGCACAATGACTTCAGCGTCTATTGAGTATTATAGATGTTGCAGGTGAAATAGCATATTTAACATATTTAACATAGATAACGTGTGCTGACCATAGAGAGGTAGATGAGTGACTCTGTCCATAAAATATCGGATTCTCTTTAAAAGTCATATTTTGCAGTTAACATCACTGTCAAACACACTCTACACCAGTACTTCAGTACCGATTAATTGTTCAAAAATATTGTTATTGAACATTTTGGATGAAGCTACCTGATCCAAATATCGGATTCCTTCGTGACATACATGTTATTATCAGATTATATAGGCGGGCCTAAATGAGACTCGTATATCCTATTAAATCCTATTAAAACATTCAAACGCACTACTAGACTCTAGTATAATATTATAACAGTGCCTGAGTATTATATTCATTCACTATTGCATCTAAAACTAGGTTATTGGATACAGCCACATGATCCGGATTAGATGTAAAACTATAGTGCACAAAATAATGATCATGTTTTCTGTGACGCAAACGGATATGAATGGTGAATCTTTAACACATTTAAACAGAGAGCAACATGAATAATGACTTTCCTTTTTGAGTTGACCTATTTTTGACAAAATATATTCATGTTAAAATGTCGTATATTGATCTGAATTCCTAACATTCTTATTCTTTCTCACTCCCATACTCTAGTTATTCGCTCTTTAACTCTCTCTGTATCACTAACTGTGCCGTCACACTACAGCCACGCTCTAGCCACGTTCTAGACAATAGCTGATCACAATCACTGGAATGTATCTGCAAAATGTCTTTTGTCCAATGAGGATCTGAATGGGAAGATTATCTCACATGTGTCAATAGATGTCCTTCCATGAATGCACCAGACAATAACTCGCTGAACAAAAGACTAGGTCGGCAAGACCCACGTCCTACTCACGACCGCTTTGGACATGTCGAAAGAGGTCGTGAGTCGTTGGCGTTCTACTCTTTTGTTTAGGGAGCCATTGTATGTCCATGCATGAGAGGCTATCCTTTCAACTATGTGCGATAATCCTCCCATTCATTCGTCATTTAATCATCGTTCGGACAATGCTTCGCCTCCCACTGCCAAATTTATGAATGGGGATTAGGAGCGGCGCGAGAACGTAGATAGTGTGACGGGGGTATAACTTTCCATTCCTCACTTTCTTTCAATCTCTCTCTCCCTCTTTACTTTCATTAACCCATTGCTTACCGGAACTTGGTAGGCCCTGTATTAACTCTATTGGGATTTCAAAATATAGTAGGGAACAGGTTAATAGGTCTAGTGCCCTACCCCTCCCTTTCTTGCTTTTTAATGTATTACTATTTCTGTCTTTCTTTACCTCATGTTCTCTCCTTTTCTCATTTTCATACTTGCCCTTTATCTCCTTTCCTAGGACAATGTGATCTTCCGTTTTCCCTTTTATGTGTGATCCTTTTAAGTGATTATCCTTTCCTCCACACCCACGCAAAATTAGCTATGTCTTAAAATAGGCCTACAATTTCTCTGAAAGCCTTCTCATCATGCAACGAGAAAATCACACACTTTTTTCTAACCTTTACACGTGTCTAAATAATTTGCCTCTAAGTTTTCATCATTAACATTAAGATGATAATTATAACAGTGCGATGAACTTGACATTTTTCTTTCGATTCCTTTTTTTCTTCTTCGCGATCGATCGATCACAAGTCGTGAAATCACAGCGAGACCTTGAAGAATGTCTTGGTTATATTTGCTGAAAATGATTGCGCCGGCATTCGGCTCACATTTCAGTGATTGGGGATTCTAACCTGGGATAGAATGTAAATATTATAATGCACCAAAGGGAACAGACATAGCAACCACAGAATGTAGACGCCATTTTTTTTCTTAGGGACTATGAAAATCATAATTTTGTTCTCCTTCTTCTTGATATATTTATGCCCGTTTTAATTTTGCCACGGAAAACGAAGCGGTTCGACTTTTCATGGTATATGGTTCAAGGTCAAAATCACATAATTCAATTTTGAGTGAAAGTACAGGCTCAAACCACGTTGCCTTTAAAACAAATTAATACTGTACAAGCTTTTTAGATCTTGCCCGAGCTTCCTTGTCATGTGGGGAACGGAGGCAATGTATGCAACATTTCAGAAAAAAGAAAACGGTCGTCATAAATATAAACAAACACAATCAAAGCAAATATAAATAGATATATCCAAAAAGCAGTTTCTGCAACCTATAACATATATCTGGGGTTGGTTTTGTACATGGTTTTAATCCAATGTTATTTTCTTCCATGTGTGGAAAGCGTACGATATTCGAAGGTATTTTAGCACGAGTGCAGTTCGATGAAGTTGAAGTTGTTTTTCTTCGTTTATGGCCGTTATCGTTAACGTTTGAACGCAAATGTACATTTCCAGCCATTCAGCGTGTGCAGTCGCCACCAAACAGACGCCAAATACTTAAATCGCCTGACTAAGTCTCAGCATCTCAATGGCAACGCAACTAAATGGCGACATCGTTACTATATATAAACGTGAAAGGTCGATCAGTACAACTTGAAAAAGCAGACTTACGGGCTCAGTATGAGTTAAAGTAAAGTGATATTTGACCCGACATCCGAGGCCAACCCTATCAAGACACGAATCCAATGTAAATTTTACTCTCCAAGAGTTACCCCTTCTTTTCCCCAGCGTCATGTTAATCCTGTCACTCTCACCGTTATATCAAATATGTAATTAATCCAGTGGTCGTTGGATAATGCGGTAGTGGATGGGATAGCTGATATATGTAAGGGTATGCAATTGGGGAAGGGGTAGAGGTATTTAGAGAAGCGAGAGAGCTATAAAAACGAGAAAAGTCTCGTAATATTGGGGTCGGTTTTGTGCATGAATTATGCATGCGAATCCGTAATAGTTGACTCAACCTCTCGAAGACGAGATATCTGTTCTCTCAGAGGTCTAATTTAAATCGACCGAGATTGGAGTATCGTGCCAAATGACTGGCCAAGTTGTCTTGATTGTGTGGAAGTATTCTGGATTGCAGATACCACACGGGACTATTAAAATGCATACCCTTTTTGTCCTGCAGTATAGTGTCTCTATATCCATTTGTGGCATCAAGAATTGAAAGTGTTTTGCCAAGTGGGCTAGATTGTGTGGAAGAATTCTTGCCTGCATACATCTGTGTATACATTTTTGAAAGTGGCCATTACAAATGTATACACATTGTATACAAAAACGTTCCTAATAAATGCTTGCACAATCACTACGTAATAGTTATGCTAGAAATACTTATATGGTAATATGTTCAAGGTTATGTCAACTTTTATTTGAAAACAAAATCAAGCATTAGACTGCAGGATTTGGTACATCAACATGAATTTGCATTTTACGAGTTCTACTTTGGTGCTGCATCATGCACAATGTGAAATTAACGGAAACATGACAATTGTTTGTTTATCTTTAATTTTCCTTCAAAACAACTAAAAACATAAACTGTTTAGCATCAAGGACATCCTATCTGCGTCGGCCAAATTGCAACATCATTACGCCAATTGTAAAAGAAACATTATCGTTTATAAACGCGTCATTATATGAACAGTAAACTTAATAGCTGATTAACGTTAAAAAAATATGCATATTGAAAGCTAATTTATATTTGTTCATATGAAATACTGCTCACTAGTCTTGATTCCTCATTTAACACCCGAAGATGTTAAAGAATGTACATAAACGATATTACTGAGCGGGTTGTTATATACCACTGACAGTGACTTGGATACAGGGCGAAATGAGTTATCATTACAACCATGCACATCAAAGCGCTCTAATTGTTGGTTATTGTTGATTAAATTTACGTTTTCTGAAAGTATTGTCAAGATTCATTCGCATTGAGTAACTATGAACACTTGATGCCACAGTTACCTACAAAACAAACCCCGAAAGAAGTACCAAATGATTATGTAAACCCGTTCGCTTTTTTCTTCTTTATTAGTTCAAAACTTGTACATTGATAGCAATACAAAAATGGACTAATATTTTGCGGCTGTGTGACACTAGACAACACTGACAACATGTCTAAGTAGGTGAATAGAGTCTACAAAGGCCCTTCGTGGGTTAATATATCGTGCCAGTTCACCTAATCACCTCACATCACACATACCTATATCTGCAGGGATCGCAGACGCGCTCTCACCCAGCGGGCAGGTCTCGGCCTCTCCCGCCCGCCTGCCCTGCATGACGGACAGGTGCAAGTATCGAATACCACGCTCTGTTCAACCTCTCGATAAAATGGAAACTTAAAGAGATAGTCAGAAAAATTACTAGTAGTGTTTGTAGTTTCTCAGATATCGTTCGTGACTTTTAAAATTTAAACGTGTGTATTTAATATGAAATGCCCTTCATTTTATAAATATGATGTAATTTATTGGTAAATAACAAGGATGGATGTCCTCCAGTTCCCGGCATTATTTGTATAATTAATGCTAGAATCCTGTCAATTCCTCACGTCGGCCGGCGCCAAAATATAGTTTTTGTTTAACTTTGTCTAATCTATGCATACTGTGGTTTGTACCAACATTGAATTGATATCCTTCGGGATGGTTATTCAATATTGATCTCACATAAGCTTTAACATGACAACCTGAAACCGTGGACCTGTTTCTTTAATGATTACCACCTTGCTTGGAACAAAGAAAATAAGAAGCCATCAAAAATTATCCAAATCATAACAACAAAAAAGAAAGAAAAGGTTTTTAGCACCGAGAGAAAAAGGTCTGTGCCCGAAATGGTACACCTTGACCTCGCGCATCTCCATACGGCTGCGAACAAATAAAAAGGTGTTCTTGACTCGATTTTGAAAGTATCACTTTCACACGAAACCACGCTAAATCAAATTCAGAAGGGCGTATTATAATGCAGGGATATAGACATAAACTATAGGTGGTCAGGTGCTTAGCCAAGGGGGAAACAAGATTGAAAGTTCTTGTAGTCGCAGCAGCTTTTCAGCCGCCACCCCCTCGTCCCCATGTTATGAAAAATACACACATGATCATAACAATACAAATAATATACTATAGCGCCTAATATGATTGGTAATCACCGATGTGTTAATATCGTTGTTGTTGTTGTTGTTGTTGTTGTTGTTGTTTTGGGGGGGGGGGGGTTTTGTTGGGGGGGGGGGGGGCGAAGACTGGCCTTATTCGGAATGTTTACCCCTATAGGAACCAATCCCCCACCTCAATTTTGTGTATTGCAATCTATTGGAAATGTTGCAATTTATGCATGGATATGCGTCGTCATTTGGGATACGTGCCCCCTAAAAATAGAAGAAACAAAAACCTTACAAGAGCAATGATATAACATAACGGCAAAGATTCTAACATTCCAACAAAAATATTTTTCTGCTACCACCAATAATTCAGCCACCC